>JANTPZ010092685.1:0-13544 GCA_025593235.1 Vachellia pachyceras
CCCAGATGAGCGAGGCGCATGCAGAGGGCTTTGAGCATGAGGCCCTCGCGGCCGACGCCGTAGAGAAAAACAGTGCCGTTTCGGGCGGCGGCGGCGGCAAGCTCGGTGACCAGCAGGTCCAAGGGTGGTGAGTAGGGTCTGGTGGGCTTGGAGAATATGGACGCGATGTGGCTGCAGATTTGTGTGGCTAAGGAGGAGGCTCCTTCTTCAGGATGAGAAGCCATTTTCGCTCCCTCTCTCTGCGATGTGAATAGGCGGGGCTACAATCATTTCTTCATTTAAGCATTAGCAGTGGACGAATTTTTTTTAATTCTTCAATAAAATTACTATGAAGCCCCAACCAAAAAACTTAATCAATAATGACCCATTTATCATGGAGGGGTTTTTATGAATTTGAATGTGGGGTTAAAAGTTTATTTATATACTTATTGGGATAAATTTTTTAATACATTTATAATGTGAAATTACATATATGGCCTTTGAAATCCCCTGCCCATAGAACCGTCTTATCGTCATCCACCATAGGCACCACGGCTGGCCACCACAAAAACATTTTGTCATTTTGCATCGAAACCTCATTTCCATATTATAGAAATTCAGTTACATATTATAAAAGTTCACTTACATTTGGATATCATGGGAATTTACATGCATATTGATGATGATGCAACGGATAGATCTCATACTATAATTAATATGACAATGGGCAAGTATGTGTTTTTACACAATTTAAAATAAGTATGTGAAAGGAATTTTATCTCGATCTATGTGAAGATTATTTTTGAGTGATTATGACTATTTACCAAAGAGCCATATTGGATGTGTGTGTACCAGAATGGGGTAAACAGAGTGCTTTCAAAGGCAGACACTGTTCAATAAAATGTGGAACCAATCCTCCTACTTTACAGGCTTTGGCTGTGACTTGTGGTCTCACTATTGTCTTGGGTTCATGGAGTCAAATTATTATTATTTCACTTCCTCTCTCACTTGGGATGCTCGCCTCAGTTTCAGTTTTAAGCCTCTCTATGATTTGTGAGGCTAAACTCTAAAGTCCATTGTGGTCCACCAAAGTAGGGATTAATTAGATAGATAGTTCTCACTGGTATCATTAGTACTGTCCTGTTATAGAATGTTTGGTTGAGCTCTCCCCACTATCACAGTGCATGTAAGACTGTCTTAGCCTGTCTAACAAATTCATCTCATTGCTAATAGGGTTGTGTTTAATGGAAGGGATCAGTTACTCACAATATGATGATGAATCAATGTTTGAATCCTTACCCGTACACGTCCTGTTTTTCTAAAACAGCTCAAACACAAAAAATCTGTACATTGTTTCATCATTTTTTTGATAAAAAAAGTAATAGTTGATGGGTCTTAATGCCCAAAACAGATGTTCCTGAGTCTAATACTTAGCTTAAAAGCCTTTTGAAGAGTCCACAAACTTGACCGAGCTAAAGCCAAAAAGCCCAATAACCATCGGATTATAAAGTAGAATTTCAAATGGGCTGGATCTAATAAGAGCGGCGAGCTACTCATAGGTTTTTCTTTTTTAATAGAAACTGAATATCATTGCTTATCGATTTATTACATCATGTCAACACACAATGGTGCGTGCGTTTGAAAATTCTGTTGGGGGAAAGGAGTTTACAGATTCTGAGGTATTTTACGGATTTTAAGATGGTTTTTATGGATTTCAAGATAGATTTTACAGATTTCAAGATAGTTTTGTCTTAACTTGCGTGTGCCGTTGGAAAAACGGTATTCCCAAACAAACACATAGACCGATTGGGGGGTTGATCACACAAGCAAAAGTTAGATCATAGCTGGTACTAGGCTTTCGTAAGGTAGCCATCCATTCCAATATTCTCCCTACGGATATGACTAACTAACACCTTCCGGTTTATGTTAATAAGAAATCTAGTATCTGAATAATATCCCTAAATGGGTGTTCAAATTCGCAACCCCCTGACACAAAAATTAACCGCTTCAATACAATCTGTTAGCACCACAATATTTTTATAACCTATGTTACACCATAATTGTAGCCCATTAATAATTCCAATTAGCTCCGTAATTGCTGGTGGAACAGAGGTTAATTTGCAGCTAAAATCACATATCCAACCACCCTTCATGTCCTTTAGACTCCCTCCACATCATCCACTCTGATCATTATCAAGCATTGAACCATCGGCTTCCAGAATAACACTACCTTCCGGGAACTGTTGAGGAATGATATCCATAGGTAGAGAACTAAAGTATAGTTTACTATTGTCAAGAAGGTCTTTGACATGAATGAACCCCATAGAATAAAGAAATGATTAGCTAAAATCTTAAAAGAACTTGTCTCTGTATCCTTAACTATAAAAGATACCACAAAAGTTTCATAAACTTTTGCAACTCACCCAATCAGTTAAAACTCTAGAAGAATTTGTTTCTAGATATTTAAGTATAAAAGGCTTTACAAGAGTTGATCATTCTTTTACGACCCACCCGTATTCTATCCCGAATACAAATCACACGTTAAAACTTGATGAGGAAAAAACTGCTCATTCAATTCTTGAAATTATTGAATACAACTTGCTCGTTAAATATGAAACTTACTAAGTTAAATATGACTCAAAATATTAAAAAGATATGATGTCATCAACTTAAATTAAATAAAAGATATTGATATTGAATAACATCCTTGAGATCCCTAATTTGTCATTCATATATCTACAATAATATCATAAAAGATAAATTGCCAATATATCCTAAAGATGGTTAAGATGATCCAAAATATTTAAAATAAAAATTAAATTTTCTTAATAATCCATTAAATACAAGATGACCCTTTTTATAAATAATAAAATTACATAGAAAATAAAAAATAAAAAGATTTAATTGTCTTCCTCCATGTGGGTCTCTTGATAGTTGAACGCCAACCAAGATATCTATTTTAATTGACATAATTGCCCCCTAGATTCCTATCGGTCTTTGTCCCAGTAAAGGTCCATTTGCATCAAGAACTTCTTGCATCCTGAAACTCATATATCCCAACATACGTATCCAAACAGAACTGGCCATGGATTTTGTTTTTGGTAACCGAGACACCAACTTCAATCTTAAGATTCCATTGAACCCACTCTTCCCCTTCAAAGTAACAAAGCTAGCTTTGCCACATTTCTGGATCAAGGGCGGATTTCCATCTGTTGGTGGCATTCATGCAATCCTTAAGCAGGTGCATCCCAGATACTCATAGTGTGTATCAAACAAAATTGATTGTAATAAAAAATTATTTATTCAATTTGACCTTATAAAATATTTCAATCTATACTATAAGTCACTTTGGAAAGAATGATTTGGTTTACAATATAAATCATTTGTAAGATAAATAATACTCATTTTTCAATCTTATTTCTTTAATTAATGCTCATATGTAGCTTATTGTATTTTTTTTCTCTTCTTCAAAACCTCATTTAACATGGATAAAATTGAAAAATGTTTCAATTTAAAGTATATTTAAAGAGTTAATTATCATTTCTCGTTTATGATGAATTGTGTAAAGTGACTTGTATTGTTTCTATTAAGTTAAATTAGAGGTAAATACTACATTTTCAACGTAATGTACAGTAAATGGGATAAATATGTGAGATGAGTTGTGTCGCTATTTGTATGAACGTTGGTTTATAACGCCAATGTGTATGTTTAGGAATCCGTTGGGAGAAATGAGTTCACAGCTTCCGAGGTGATTTTATGAATTTCGAGATGGTTTTACAGATTTCGAGATGGTTTTTATGGATTTCGAGATTGTTTTGTCTTGACTTGCGTGTACCGTTTTGAGAACGGTGTTCCCAAACAAGCACAATGTAAATAGAGCCATCTCAAATTCCAAAAGAGTTAGGTAGAAACTTAGATCTCATTTCAAATCCCAAATCTGTAATTAAAAGCCATGTTTTCTTTCCAGATGTGCTAAAGTATAGCTCTGGATACTTTCGAACATTGCAATCCAGATCTCAAGCCCCAAGACAAAATCTTGGTTCATTGCAAGTGAGATTGGATTAAGAGGGAAAATTGCAGACTTCTAGTTTTAAGTTAAATAATGTGTCAATTTGAAAAAATGGTAGAGAAATATTTTTATCATTTACAAGATAAATATGTGAATGAGATTATTTTGATTTGTGAAATAATATTATTGAACATGTGTTTGAGAACTAGACACCCTCCCACACACAATAAAAAAGCCAAATTTTATATGGCAATACATTTTCAACTTTTTTTTTTTGGTCTAAAAGCTCAAACGATGCCATTTCTCTGCTGCGAGCCCAAGAATTTTATCGCTCTTAGCTGAAAAGGATTCCGCACCCACTGACCATTTTCGTTTTCGAGCCTTGTATGCATTCCGATATTAGAAGAAGCCCTAGGTCAAGCGTCTATTGGCTATAAACCTTCTCTTGGGTCTGAATCAAATCAAAGACCATTTTCATGTCGAAGCATTGAGATCCCACCCCAGAAGAAGTGCGATATATGAACACAACAATGCTTCAGTTACTGCTGTTCTATAAGAATCCATTACTCCACTTATCACTTGCTTCAACTCTTGCTTTCTTCCTTAATTTTTTCAAGATCCCTCTTCTGTTTCTTTATGGCATACACTCTTACATCCACCCAGATAACTTCAATCAGAACAATGGCGTCCGAGCTGCCATTCGGCGACCCGGAAACTACGGCGCCGCTTCTGGGATCGAGGGTTATCAATCTTTATCCTCAAAAACCAGTTCTGACCTGAGGAAGAGGAACAAGTCCAAGGAAAAGACCGACTTCGATGAAAACAAGGCGCAGATCTTTAGGCTGAAATTAGACCAGGGTCATCTCCAATCTCGTCTCTTTGCTGATCAATATGGCATTGTTTTTACTATCTCTATTATTGCTATTGCTTGTCTGTTGCTTCATAGTTTCTTGGGTGTGTCAGAGAATTCTGGGTTTTTAGAAAGTGGGGTTTTTGTTCCTATTCTGTCGACAATTATAGGTCTGGGTATGTGGTTTTTGTTGCTTATGAAGATAACTTTTGAGAGGTCGGCATCTAGGAGGTCAGAAAAGCAATTGAGTGTAGCTTTTGGGGTTTCAGGATTTTTCATTGGCCTTTTAGTTTTTTCTGCAAATGTGTTTCCTTGTTTTTTGGACTTCAATTTTGCTCCAAATGATGGACATGGAAGGCTTTTAATTGCTGCTTTAATGGGATCTCTAGCTGCTTTCCTGTTTATTCCGGCTGCAAGAAATGCACGTTCATTCTGGATTGGAACTGATCAGCTTCGTTGCAACTTATCTATGATAACTTGTGGATGGTTCTCTCGTACAGTTCTATATGCAAGTCACATCTTAATTATACTTGCGGCATTGCTGTGGATTAGTCCACTGGCTGAAATTTTTGTAAACACTAACATCAGTGATGGTAAGAGGTCAACTACAATGAGTAAAGTTGGCAACGCTGAGAAATTGGTGGGATACATAGGGCTATCACGTTCTGATTTTAATAACTTCCGGCGCTGGTGTTTGTTGGTGTCAAGTTTATTGCAGATCTTGGCATTGCGCTCAAACTTGCAAATGTATCTCAATGAAGCTTTGTTATCTTGGTATCAAAGGCTCCATGCTAGTAAGGTTCCTGACTTGGAATATAGTAGGGCGAAGGTGTTTCTGCATAACCACTATTTATGCCTTATAGCCTTACAGTTTCTTGCTCCTCCTATGCTGGTACTGCTCTTTCTTGGCATCTTTCATATTGATGACAGTGCCTTCGAGAGTTTCCCTTTGTTACTTGGTATACTTCCTTCTTCTGCTTTTGTCAAAGAAGTTGCCTTGTTTATGGCCTGGTGGGTAACTTTTCTGTGGGCTATGTTCTCATCAGTGATTCTTGTACTACATCGCCATTGTATTCTATACGTTTCTTGAGGATTTGGTCTCTGGGGGTATTTTTCTTGGACATTTTATTGTAATTTGAATGCTTATATGAAATTTTGAGAAAAGGGTGTTTGTGTTTCAGTGGATTTGAATGCCCCTTCAAAATATCAGGTTAGTTCAATTTAGCTGGATTTATATTCTTGTTAACTTTTGCTTCTTTGATTTGTTACAACAGTTATGTATATTCCCAAAACATCAAAGAGTAGTTATGGTGTGTAACTGGAAACTCATGCAAGTTACTGAAATTGGTTTGTGCTACTTTCTTGTTGAGTATCCCTTGGCATGCTTTCTATTCATCATTGTTGTTTTTTTCCCTACTCTTGATGAAAATGATACACTTTAAACATCCCTTCAGCTGTTCTTTTTCTCTTCATACAATACAATGGGTAAAGGGCAAAAAAGCCCATATACTATTCTAAAATGTGCACCTGGCACCAAATACTATCGTTGGGTGCATAAATGCCTATCAACCATTAAAAACAATCACACAAAACGTCCGTTACTTTTCTTTTTGTGGGCACCACCAATGGTCCACATCTCTAACTCACCATCTCCAGTCGCCTTCATCAACTCTCTCTCAAAGCTCAAACCTTCCTCACTCTCCTTTCTCTCTTCTCTCTCTCTCTCTCTCTTAAGATCCAGTTGGAGGATGAAGAGCTGAGATTGTGGAGAGTGACCTCTCCATCCCCCTTCCCCTCTCTTTTGCCCCCCTCCCTGCCCTAAAAAAAAACCTTTTTCAGCATCCTATTTTCCATATCGATTTCCCACTAAAAAGAAAAAAAGGTGAGAGAGAAGTAAATGGGGTCTTTGTCAGTCACACCAATAGCGACCATGGCTGGCAGAATGTCACCTACAGTAAGCGGCAGGGGAAGACAAGGCCCACCAACAATTCTTATTCTAACATGAATCCTAGTAGAATTGTTGCCAGTGAAACCATAGCCGGTATTGACAATGTTTTCTGGTCATTGGAGCAACAATCTCAGGACCAACACCGGAGAATTCTCGAAGCACAGAGGGGGGCCAGCTGGTGCTGTTGATGCTCCACTAAGATTGAAGCAATGGTCTTATTACGATGATGACGAGTAAGATGAAGATGGTGATGCGCTGGAGAATGGGAAAGTGGATGAAGAAGGTGAAGCCGAAGAAGCCTAGGTGACAATGGCCAAAGCGGCTGCAAAGATTCATGCGGCTAATTTGGCAACTTCCCTTACTGAGATATCGGTACCTTACCTGCTTAGTGGGTTCACCCACGATTATGTGTGTTGTTTGTGTTTGATCTGTTGATTTAGAGAGAGATTGTGTTTGGGTTAATTGTCTGTTTTTTTTCCAATACATATCATACGAGTCGCAGCAGGATGATGTAGTTTGCTGATCTTTTTGGGTGTGCATTTTCTGCCATGAGCTCTTCAATCAACGATTGCATGGTTGAGGTAGAGAACCATTGAGTGCTGCAACCATGTTGTCGCCCCACATTTCAAAATTAATGGACGTTACCTATAGATGTCGGCCGTGGCATTATTGCACCGTTTTTAATAGATGATAGACAGTTATGCACCCAACGATAGTATTTGGTACCAGGTGCACATTTCAGAATAATATATGGGCATTTTTTGCCCCTTAACCTTACTACAATTATTGCATCTGTTGATTTTGTTAGGCACATCTGGAGGAAAACTAAAAAGGGTTGCCAGCTGCATGGGCATCTTTTTCCTTTGTAAAACTAAAACTTCCATATTGATGCCTGTTTTCAGATCTTTAATTGGTACTAATTGTTATTTATTTATGATATTAAGCTCATGGATTAATTATTATTCATGTGCTTTGAAAAGTAATTATGAACAGTAAGCAAAACTATAAGTAACTTAATACTGTTGTTTCATAAAATGTATTTCTTAAATCATGGAGTAAAAACTGTTTTTTGTATCAATTTATTGCCTTGTCACTCTTTGTTCTCTTTAATGGGGTATTCCCTCGTGTCCAGTCTTTTCAATATACTTGCTATTCTCCGTTGCCTTGTATTCTCTGAAAACGTACATTGGGAGGGCATCCCTGCCGTTTTCATTGGCAATGATGGCTTAGATCTGCAAACTATGGCAAACACATTATAGCAAGCTAGAAGGGTCTGTCTGAACCATATGTTGCTTTCTTTGCCCTTTCCAACCATGTCTCCTGTATATGAAAATGGAAGAATGTATTGGCTTCAGTGTTTGAATTTTCTGGCTCCAAAGAATTAGAGTTCAAATTGTGATAGGTCGAGCTACTCTCCTAATCATTTTGGTCATGTCTCCTCCATATGCTTACAAATTAAAAGGGGACATGGCCATTTGATCTGTAGACTGGAGTCATCCTGAACCCTGTTGAATTAGTATGGTGCATTGAGGAATAGCAGCGAGCATTTTATAGTATTTATGTCTTACTATCTGATGTATTGATTAGCATATAAAAGTTGATAGTACTATTGTTTTAGAATTATGTTTGAGACCCTTCATTGTGGTTTTGCAAAATTTGTTTTTACACATCAATTCAAGGCATTAGATAATTTTATAGGTCCAATTATGCTTTTAAATGGAATAGGTGCTTTGTTTAGGGTGGTACTTCCTTCTCATGCTTGAATATCCATAATGTCCACATACATTGAATCCCTCTTGAATATCTTATTGAGTTTGTGGATTATTACCCATCATCTTCTGTGCAAGATTATAGATCAAAATAGTTACTTAACGTTATAGTTAGATTTGCATTTGTGTTTACTGATTCACTGCGACTTTCTCATTCTTCCCTCTTCCCTATTTTTTCATGTTGTTTTCTTTGATATATTTAATTAAACAAGCATTTTACTTGTTTAGTGTATGGCCTCAATAAATGCTATGTCTAATCATACAACAATGAGTTATTTTAGATTATGATAACTTGTGGTGCAAGACTGTCTGCTAGACAAATAAATGTCTATCGTTTATTATTTCTGTTGATCCGATGTTTATAGATGTGAAAGAGGAGACAAAAGGATGGGAAGAGGTTCCTCTCCCGGTGTGGTTCCCTCAGTTACACCTTCCTTACTTGTACATGATTGGCTCACGTATTATTGTTTTTGTGCTAGTTGCTAGAATTTAGAGTATAGTAATTAATTTTTTATTTTGCCAACAGAGTAATAGTAGTTAATTATATATATACATTAGTTTCAAATTATCATAATCTAACTGCCATAAATAGAAAAATAGGCGAAATTTTAGCTAAACAGACCTAGCCTGTTTATATAAGGGCTTGTTTTGGAAGCTAGTTGTGAAACCTAGGTTGGTTTCAAAACTTAGGTTTTGACCAAAAATCTAGGTTTAGTCCAAGTACAAAATTCTTTTTGAAAAGCTATTTTGCTTACAAAATTTCGGTTTGAAACCTAAATTTTCTCTTTTTCACTTTTCCTCTTTTTTTTACTTTTCCCTCTTTCATACTTTTTTCCTTCTTTCTCTTTCCTACTTTTCATTCTTTCTCTTTCATCTTTCTTACCTATTTTTTTTCTTCGGAATCCGTAAAAGTTAATAACTTTCCAAACGTAAATCACTTTATAAAATCTAGGTTTTGCCTCGGAATCTGTAAAAGCTATTTTTCAAAATCTATTTTCTAAAACTTATGTTTTGCCTCGGAATCTGTAAAAGCTATTATGAAAAGGGGTTTTCAAACAAGCCCTAAATAGACCTAACTATAAACTTGAGCTTGATCTTTCAATTAAACAGGCCATGTCATAGATTGCTATAGGCCTATTTGCTTATTCTTGATATTATAGTAAACTTTATTTCAATCATATAGTGTGTGGGTAAGCATAAATATTACACGCACGATAATAACATAATATATATACACATTTATATGTATGTGATGATCAAGTTTTTGCCTTGTATTGGTTTTCATTTCATCTTGTCACTTGGTTAAAGTTTGTGAAGAATTGTGTGAAAAAAAAGAATTCTTTTTGCTAGTTGAAGTTTGGTTGCAGATTTAAGTAGGGGGAGATACGGGCGGGCGGGCTTGCCACGTGGGGTAACCCGTGCTCCGCCCATTAGGTATCACACAGGTACGGGGCACCCCGTACCCGTGACCAAACTCGTTTTGACCGTACCCACGGTATCGGTCGTTACCCGTGCCAACTCCATCCCTTCAAACTTTCAAAGCAGCACGCTCATAGCATTTTTGGATAATTACAATGAAGAATTGCACGGGGCTCCTTCCCAAGGGACAATAACAAGAGGACCAGTACAGCTGCACAGGCATGCCATAGCTCTCGGCAAAGAGCAGCTTCTACTGCTGTGAGGCAGAGGGAAATTTTAATAAGCAGTCACCAATTCCAAATATTTTAGGAACCACAAATTTCTGAGGGGAAATAATACTACTTCACTAGAACTACCTTTCCCGGTTAACGAATGAGCATTTTGACCCTTTGTACGATTCCTAGCACTGTCATGGTTGTTATAACAAGAAGAAAAGCCTTCGATGATGCCATTTTTCTGAAATCTCAGCACAGATATGTCCATCTGAGACACTTCTAGAAAATTCCCATCTTCCTTTCAATTAATTATTCCTCGAGACGCTGATAGCCTCTGCGGTTCAACTCAGTTCTTTTCTTGCAAAACTCGACTTGGTTTCTTTTGTTTTTTTTTTCCGTGCGAGTTGTTGTTGATTATCTACAATGATGAAAAATATAACATCCTTATTTTTGGGTTTATAGTTAGTTGTTGGTTAGGTCTTTAATTAGTTAGAGAGTAAAATACATTATGATTACAAAAAAATCAAATCAAATGTAGATTTATTTATTTTTAAAAATTTTAAAAATATAAGGAAAAATCTCCTAGAAAAAGTAATTGATTATGTGTAAATTTATTTCATTATTAAAATAAGTAATAAAAAAATAAATTGTCTGAATAACAATTTTTATTATAATTTTTATTTTTATTTTTAAAAAAATTATATATAATATTATTTTATTTAAAAAAAATCCTAACCCTAACCTTGTATAAAGCCTTCATCCTCATCAGAAACCAAAAGAAAATCCGCCGTTACAGTAACGCTGCGGTGCTCTTCCTTCTCTCTCTCACTTTCCTCTTTAGATATTTTACTCACCCTTACCAACCTTATTTTTCTTTCTTGTTCTCACGTTTTTCCTTCTCCCTACTAAAATGTCTTGTCAAACTTTATTTTTGCCTTGTTATTTGCTTGATCTTTTTTTTGTTTAAAAAAATAGTCTTGTCAATGTACAAATACATATCATTGTGTATGCAACTTGTTTTTCATAGGTCCTCAAGGCAACTCGTTTTTCTTAGTTATTTGAAGGGAAAAAGAGAAGTTTGAAAACAAACCTACAGATAAAGCAAAGATGCTAAGCACAAAGCTATCTTGTTCCATCAAATCATATTTATGCGTGTACGTACATATATAAATTGAAAGCAGTAAGTCACAAATTGAGTCTTATCCTTAAAACAATAAAATATATATACATTAATGCATATATATATCAAGAATAGGAAAAGCTCTTATGCTACGCTTTTCCTTTTATATGTAGTATTATAATATTATTATATATAATAATCCATATATATAAAATAATGTTTATGCTGTATTTTGTTTAAAAAAACCTAGGATGCCAAAATAAAATGTGAGAACATACAAATATCTATAAAGGTGGGTAGGTAGGTGTTTTATGTGTCTGATTACTGTAGGGTGTGTGAGTACTGTTTATTTTATTTTTTCCAGCATTTTTTGTTATTTATTTGAAAAAAATACACATATATTTATGCCAATATATGTGTTAAGCGTGCGTATCTTTAAAGCAAAAAAAGGGGGAATGCACTTTGTGTATATGTGTGTGGTACCCTGTGAGTATTCCCATTTTAACATAAGGAAAAAACGGAGAGAGAAAAATTAAAAACGCTATAAGCAAACCTAGTGAGTCATTAGGTCTGTTTGGTTTACCTGTTTGCGTCCAAAAAGCCATTTTGGAGGCCCGGCGAAACGGACATCATGTTTGGAAGCCCATTTCCGCGACGGCCATTTCGCGCAACGGCCATTTGTTGCTGACGCTGCCACACACCAAAGTTCACGTTTTCGCTCTGCCTTATGTCCTGTCCGAGGGTTCACGTGAGGAATCTGCTCAGTGAAATGTCTCATCCGGTCTCTCGGCTTCACGCGTACACCTGCTTCTTCCGTTGCATTAATTCCCCAGCTCCCCTTCGTCCTCCCACTTCAAGACAGAGTAGCTTCGTTCTCATCGCTGGTTTGAAATCTCTCCTCCCTGGCGACGCTCTCAGCTTGGCAGCCTTCAAAAATCGCTTTGCGACGCTCGAGAGAGGAACATCCTCAGCAACTCAGCTCTGTAGCACACGGGATCTCTCGGTTTGCTTCTCTTCTCCCCTATTTCCAGCTGCGTTTCTTACTCCTCTAATGTCATATGCGTTTCTAACCCCTGGTGCAGCTCGCGACTTCAACCTCATCTGCATCTCAGCTTCGTTCGCAGCTGCGTTTCAACCTCCTCTGCAGCTTAGATCTCCAACTTACGAAGCTCCCTTTTGCTGTGGCTAATCGTGCTTCAGCTTCCCTTTGCCTCTGACAAGAAGCAACCAAGCTCGTCAACTGCCTTCGATCTTCATCCCCGGTCAGGTGAGCCTCGGAGCTTTGAGCACGGTTTTCATACACACGGTTTTCGCTAGGTCCTCACCAATTTGAGCACTGATTTGCAATTTTTTTGAAAGATGAGAAATAGCTGTGGGATTGTTGTTCACATGGTAATTATGTTGAGGTTGTTTTTGGATCTGTTGCAATGTGGTTGCAATTCCCCCTGTTGCATTTTTCGTGAAACTCAGATATACAGGGTTTTTGGAATTATATGTTGATTTTTCGTGGCTTCATCTGTTGCAATTTGTTGCTTCATTTTGGAATCAGTTGGTTTCATAATCACAGGCATTTGTTCAGGCATGGATTGTAAACTCCTCTGCGTTCACTTTCGATTATTGAATGTGGGCTTAGTTTATTTCGTTTTTCAGTGTGGGATTGCTGCAATCAGCCATTTTTTCCAATTGAAGTCATCCCATTTGCTTCTTCTTTTTGCTACAAAAGAAAACATCCATTTGCTTCTGCTGTATGAGGGGGAAAAAAGTCCTTCATTTTTCTTTTCAACAGACTTGACCACGTAATTTTTTAGGTGCATAAGCGTTTTTCTTTCCATAATCCTTGAACCACTAATTTGTTGAAACAACAATTTTTGGGAATAAATTGGAGGATTCTAAATTTTTTAATTTCTTTGAACCTGTTATTTAGATTGACGATAAAATATAAAAGCAAAAAAAAATATAAATGCTTTCTTAATCACATTTCATTTTACATGAAGTTAAAAAATATGGAATGTCCATATTTAATTTCAAAATAGCGAATTATTATATAGTATATACCATTCATTAAAATGATTTACATAATAACGATTTTGATAATGATTTCACAAAAGTAGACGATTATTTTGTCAATGTATTCATGATTTTATAAAATTGATGCTCTTGTAATTTTTTCCCATTAACACATGTCCAGTTTCTGTTTTTCGTTTACATTTCTTGTTATTAGTTTGCAAATTTAAT
>JANTPZ010092686.1:0-12095 GCA_025593235.1 Vachellia pachyceras
ATTTAGTTTTTCTAGTATAAATCATTTGCAAATTAATGTGACCTGCAATTAACTGGATCTCTTGGCAGTTTCAAGCAAGCATAATAAGTGATGAGGAAGCTAGAAGGAGCATTGTAGATGCAGGAGTTCGCAAGTCATGCTTGGACCAATCGTTGACGACGATGATGGAGATTTGTGCGAGGTGCCTGGCCAAAGATCCAGCAGAAAGGCCTTCCATCGAGGATGTTTTGTGGAATTTGCAGTTTGCTGCTCAGGTTCAGGATGCATGGCGAGGAGAATCTCAAAGCAGTGAGCGGTCTCCAGGATCTCCTTTTGAGCCTCGACGACTCACCTTCCATTAGTGTCAATCACGTTTTTATGTATTAGTTTCACTCTAAGCCACAGGTTCATGTATCCCGCCGAGACTTCATCACTTGTCATAGCATACAAAAACAACAAGAGATCAGGAATGCTATCTTATTTCGGATTTATACTCAATCCTTGTCCGGATATAGATGGGCTCTGTCCATTTTTTCATTTTGAATTTCTTCAACGGAGACTCCGCTTTCGTTCAAGCCTCATTAGTTCTCTCTCTTGCCTCGAGACTCGTGTGTTTAACAAGGAAATCCTTCACCCCTAATTTGGCATGCAACATCAGAAATGCTTATGATTATCTCTACATGTAATACAAGAGTACATAGTACCAGAACTTAAATTACTTCAAAGGTATGAAGTACAAACTGGACATCTAATTGTAATTTCCAAGACAAAGATTAATTTCAAATCCCATAGAATGGTTAGGGCATGGAAGGATGAAAATCGTATTGGCAAATCCCCGTCTTAAGTGTCTTCAGAGGGCAACGTTCCAAAGCAAGAAGAGCTACCGCAAAAACATGGCAAACCCATAGTCCTTGTCCTTATTTCTCCATAGCTAAAAGTAAGCTCTTCGTCTTTATGTCTTCTAAGGCAAAGAAACAAAGTCGAGGAAATAAAGCTCCCGACCTTTTCACTAGTTTTGCGCTTAAATTACCACCATCACAAGAATGATTAATGAACCGTGCAACATTTCCTATTATTGTGGCATCAATGTTGATCCTCAAGCGAGCCTTTCCAGATGGCAGATGCTCCTTTACAACCAAAAGAGCAGAAGAAAACTGACCTTGCGATGAAAGCTCATCATAACACCGATGCCTCCTCCTTGCTTCCTTGGTTGTCAAGAGTTCACCTGTACATGACAGGAAACCAAACATCAATCCTACAAGCAGATAAATAAAGCCACGAATGGACACACAGGCAGAAGATATTTCAATCAGTTCACCTTAGCAGATTCAAGAAATTAATTTCTATCAATCTTCACACAAAACTTTCTTCTGATACATAGATATCTAATACATAATGGGAAAGTTTGGATGTCCCTATTACACCCGTGCCAAAGTCTTCTGTTGAATTAGTATTCAGAAGGAGATGGTCACATTATTTCACGTTTCCCGTTGGAATTTCATAGCCATCTTCTCCAAGTGGTTAACATAAGGTAGCCAAGCAACCTATCAAATTGATTAAAACCATTTACTTTGTCCGGCAACATTTTCTTTCGTTTCAACCAACAACAACAACAAAGCTATTATCCCCGATGGGTCGGTTATATGGATTACACGACGGCATTGCGCTATATATCTGGATAGATTATTACTCCTTATCTCCAATGACATTCATTGAATATTTCTTTCGTTTCAACCAAATGGCAAAAATAAATGTAAATTAATTCCATTCAAATTAACGGAAAGAGGCAAACAAACTTGTAATGATATACACCTGCATATTCACAAACGAACTGCCCATTCTGTATAAATTGGTCAGCGTACAAACCCCATCCTTTCCTCCTATCCCGTACGATTTTCAACCGAACCGAAATCCCTTTACTCCAACCCACACTTACAACTCGGTCCGCACTCGTTAGCCACATCCAACCCAGCCAAGCTCGAACAAGGACACTTGTCATCTTCATCCCCTACATTCCCACAAGTGTCACAGTCACATCCTGATACACTCTGACCATCTTCATCAACTGAACTCATCGATTCCATAGCAAGCTTACCAACCCAGTCACGGGTGGCAGCAAAAATCGAACCCCAAGGTTGACGAAGAAATTGTGAATCAGAAGAAGGAGTGTAGGTAAAGAAAGCGTATGGCGCATCACCAACGGTGTTGCGAAATGGGATAGGCAAGTTCTCGAATCCTCTAGAAGAATCAGATACGCGGCGGAGGATGATGGTCTTGGAAATTAGGGAAAAGGCTTTGCAGGTCAAAGAGACATTGGCAAGCTCTAAAGGGGTTAGCCATGGAAGGATGAATTCTGCGCATTGAAGTAGAGGTCTTTTGCCGCCTTCCTCTTCTTCATTGGACTTACAGGATTTCGAAACCGGTTCCAAGTCCAACATCAGAGGCAGGGGAGAGCACCCGTTTTCACCTGTACCCGGACGGGTTGGTACGGGTAGCGGGTTACCCGTACTATCAATACCCTTTGCCCTCCCTCAGCAATTTACATATGCAACGAACAGCAGAATTTCAGCACTAATGTAATGAATATAGCAGCAACATTTCAGATTCAGTGATTCAAAAACATTTCAGTTTTCATCCCTGTCAGAGGCAGTGCTCCTGCAATCCCTTAAAGCTGTTTCTGCAAATTTCCATTTTGAGAGAGGACTTTGTCCTAGAAAAGCAGCAACTGGTCTTCGGCATAATTATTACTTGTTGGGTTGGGAGGGACAAGGATGGTGAACGGAAAAAAATCAGCTTTTCCGTTTGATGTAGAAATTGGGTTTAGGCCCAACAAGGGAAAGCGTAAAAGATAATGAAAATTTGGGCCCAAAAAATGAATTCAAGATCGTGGGTATAGAAAGTAAATTTGTTATTCACCAAAGAAAAAAAGTAAATTTGTTTCTATTATATTTTGGCCCCAATTTTTGTTTGCCTTGCCCATTCGCGTATCGTTCGCCCCCATCGATTTTTTGGAGACGCATCTCGGTGATAACCCTCGGATACATCTCCAAAACCCCCCTTAAGCCCGCGCTGCCTTGGTCGTCCGGTAAAGTGCAGCAAACTATGTATCTTGCTGGGCGAATATTAACCAAAGCCTCGCATCTCCGTCACTTCTCACAAGCTGCCGCAGCCGTCGTCCACCAAGAGCCTCTTGACCTTCCCCCATTCACGTATCTCGACGGTTTTCCGAGGCCTGACCCCAGATACGCTGAGACGATCCTCGCGATTCCTCGTTCCGCTTCAGGAAGTATCATTTCTTCCAAAGAGCGCAGGGCTGGACGAGTTCCTAGCATCGTCTTTGAGCAAGAGGATGGCCAGCACGGGGGCAACAAGCGCCTCATTTCCGTCCGTACCAATCAGATTCGAAAGCTCGTCAACCATCTCGGTCGATCATTCTTTTTGTCCAGACTCTTTGACCTGGAGGTTCGGTCGGACTTTGAGTCCGAAGATATTGTAGAGAAGATTCGGGTTTTGCCGCGGCTGGTAATGTGTTAGTCACTTGTTAGCTAGCTATATGCCTGTGCAAAGCTTGAATTTAAATTTCTTAATGAAAATATATAGAAATGATTTAATGCCTTTCTTGAGGAATTAGAAAGTGGAGGATTACTGGATGGTAGATGATTTGTTGAGCTTGCTTTCCTCAACATTGTAGATAGAAATTGACGAATGATTTGTTATTTGGAGTGTCATTGCATTTCTTTGTCTCTTCGGAGGCCTAATCATAGGGTAGTAATTCCAGCATTTTTATTTCCTTGACTTGCAAGATGAATACTGAGAGGCAAGTTGTTGATCGGATCATGCCCTTTTTAAGTATGATTGCTCCTTAGTCGCTGCGACCTTATAGTATTGATAGTCGCAGGTGCTATGTATTATGGTTGTCTTCGAAATGGATTTTTTTTTTTTGCTTTTCTCTCGAAAGTCAATCTTGGAGCAGCCTCTTCCCATGTAGATACTACCTGTTCTGTTCACTCTTTGGTTTTACCTGTGTAGTGTGAGAAGATAACTGGATATTTCTTCTCTTCATTAAATCCATTTATGAATATGTACTTATACTGTGCATTCAGTACGAAATTTCTCACTTGTTCTTTACTCTATCCTCAAAAACTTTTCAGCTTCACCTGCATGCAGGCAGCGATGAACCATTAAATGTCACATTCGTAAGGGCTCCATCACATGCTTTGTTGAAAGTTAACGTTCCTCTTGTATTTAGAGGAGAAGATGTGTCCCCTGGATTGAAGAAAGGTAACTCCCCATGGAAAAAGCTTTGCGGTTATGTTTTGGTTTCCTGGACAATATCATGGTACCTCTTTGTAAACAGTTCTTTCCTCTTCTATAATTGAGTTGGTGTTGTGCCATGTTGAGTTGATTTCTCATCTTTTTACCATTTCTCAAGGCAAGAATGAAAGGAAGTGAGCTTCATAATTTATCTGAATAAGACAACTATACTGGCCCGTATGGGTTTAGTGCACGGTGGTAAAGGTGGATGAATTTTGTGAAAATGTCAGGTTGTGCCTCTGTTTTGTATGGCTCAAGCATTAGTTTTGTCTATGGAATTTCTGATATGCTTAACTTGCATTAACATGATAACTCTAGTTATGATTTTTTCTTAATATGCTTTTTTTACCCACTTAATATGCTTATATTAGTGATGTACATCCTCTGTCCCTAATTATAGGTCCCAATTTTTTTGAACATGCAAACCAAGTAAACACTAAAACTTAAGTAATGCATAAAAGTTAGCTTTTCTTTCCAAATATGCCCTTAATTAAATGCCTTATTGGAGAGTCCATCATATAGCAATTCTAACTCTATTAGTTTATTTTAGGAAAATCATTGATTGCACCTAGAACTCTGAATCGGGACTTATATTTAGGGACAAAATAAGGCTGCAATTTGGACCTGTAAATAGCGACGAGGAAGTAGGATGTACATTATTTGCTGACCTTTATCATTGAGCATTTTCTTTATGTCCCAAGCCTTCATTGTTACTAAGAAACAGCCTTTTTGTCATTGTTTTGATACTTTAGGAACCGCCACATAACTTGTTGATGGCTTTCCCACATTGATTGGACCACCATTGACGTCCACACAAATCACCTTAATGCTATAGAAGCTAGTCCAAGTGTCCTCTAGCCCTGTTTGGACTTTGGTATTGATGCTTCCATTATTCGCAGCCTCTCTGTTGTACTTTCGTTACCTTCTGTTCACTTTTTCCCCCCTTGTATTTGGTTATTTGTCTATATATTCCCATCCTTTTGACCAAGTCTAAGCCTTCCATGACAAGAAGCTTCTGAAACTGCCCTGATTGGCAAGAACTGTGCTCCAGTGGATGATTTGCGGCATGTTCAAGGAATGGGAAAAATTATTTGAAAATGATCTCAAACAATTTGCACATTTCTCAAGGAATAAAGCCAGATAGGCTATTTGCTTTGTACTGGTTCTAAGCCATGGATTAAGTTGATTATTCTTGAGAATGTCTTGGTCATGAAATCCTACGTCACTAGTGATCAATGATGGTTACATGTTGATGCATTTGACTGACGATATCTGAGATCTTGTTTAACAAAAATGTCCCATGGTTTAAGATGCATTACAAATTTACAAGATTAAAAATCCTCAAGTCATGAGATGAAATAAGTTAGACTTCAAAATTTTCCGAACATAGGAATTATGCCATCAGTTTTTTTAATCCATTTTTTCTTTACTTGATTGAGCATGGAATTCCGTTGTACAAATTTGCAGGTGCTTATTTGAATATCATCAAAAGGACTGTCAAGTACCTATGCCCCGCAGATATTATCCCTCCATACATCGATGTGGACTTGAGTGAGATGGATGTGGGACAGAAGTTGGTTATGGGAGATCTCAAGGTTCACCCTGCATTAAAACTTCTTCAGTCAAAAGACGAACCTGTTTGTAAAATTATGGGTCAAAGGGTCTCTGAGCAAAGGAAATCTAAGTAACTGCTTTCTATTTCTGGTAGCTGATACGGCTGCAGGGAAGCATTTTGTAGCTAACATGTATAATTCGTGCTCATCCCTCATCATATTTAGTTAATTCTTGTTAGCAGTCAAGGACGCACAGAATTTCAGTGCAAGTTATTTCTTCCTTCCAGGTCTGCGTCTTTTTGGTTTCTTTCTCACTTTTTTAAACCTTGAATACTCTTGCGTTTTTTGGCTAAACTGAGGACACTGGGTATGAGAATAGGAAACAGGAAATTTGGGCTTTGGCTATTTCTATCCATTTTAGATGTTCTGTACTGGTAAGGATAGAGGCAGAGAACTGCGCCGATGTCCCTATTAATAAATAGTTCAGGCTGGTCTAATATTAAAGCATGCTGATACATTTTGTATTATTGAAGTTCTACATTTAATTGAAAGTGTTGTTTTTAGGTATTATTCTCATATTTTCAATAAGAGAAAAAAGAGTATCGTTGTTTTGGCACAAGCTCTGTAACAATTATTCAAGGGCATCGAGTCCTTTTTCCATTGCTGTAGCTGATACCGTTGCAATAAATTGTTATTATTCATGAGTTATAAAGAATGCAATTTATTTTTTTTTAACATTTTAAGCCAACGAAGGGATGTAAGGGAGGTTAATAAATTGTCATGGTAGTGCAAAAGTATGTTTATATAAAAAAGTCTTAAAATTATATCATTTGAAAATAATAAATAATACTCATGATAATTTATAGATTTGCATAGTAACACGAAGGAGGATCCATGTCACGTTGGTAACTTGATATATTGAAGCGGTGTTGGATTCACAGGTCAGTTTTACGGGATGAGAAATGGGATTTATAACTTTTAAGCAGTATTTTTTTTATATATTTTAAAAATTAAGCACAGTTTTCTGTATTATATAAGACAGATAATTTCTTTTTTTCATTTGTTGCCAATTAAAAAACATATAAAATGTATCATGTAAAACATGGATAAATAGGACAATTTAATATACGTTTTATATTTTAGTTAATATGCCCATAAATGTTATATATAGTTTGTTCTCTCTCTCTCTCTCTTCTTTACCCAATTGAGAAATCAGGAAGATCTAACATGTATGCATAATAAAGATAAATAAAAGCACTCAAAAGAAAATAGAGATAAATAAAATATGCAATTATTTTTCAAAAACATTATAACATGTGTAATCCATAAACAAAATTTTAAGAGTTATATATTTTTATTAATAATAATTGATATTGATACTTTAAATATTTTAAAATAATCTTAAATTTTAATTTAATAAATATCTTTATAATGAGAAAAATACAAAATAATAAGGCTAAAATTATTTTTAGGTATGAGGAGAACGATAGTTATTTTTGTATAAAGGTTTATAAATAATATACAATTTTATTAATTTTTATACTATCATGTTTTATTTCTATCAAATCAAAATCAAATTATCCACATACTGACGTACGGTAAAGGTCTGGGAAGTTTACGGGAAAGGAAACTCCCAGCAATTATATAAAGCTTTGAAGAAAAGGAAGAGACATTTGGAATTAGGAGCTTCAATAGATTGCCTAGGGTCTAGGGATCCAATTCCGCTGTGGCTCTATGATCTTGTTCGTTCCAGATTGGGCAAGATGAACTCGCCGGGGAGGAGCAGGAGCATTTTGGTCTCGCCCACTAGCTCCCGCTCGGTGACCGAGACCGTCAATGGTTCGCATAATTTTGTAATCAAAGGCTACTCTCTCGCCAAAGGCATCGGCGTCGGTAAGCACATAGCTAGCGAGAATTTCACCGTCGGAGGTTACCAGTGGGCCATTTATTTCTATCCCGACGGAAAGAATCCCGAGGATAATTCCACGTACGTTTCGGTGTTCATTGCGCTTGCGAGCGAGGGTACTGATGTCCGCGCACTGTTTGAGCTGACTTTGGTGGACCAGAGTGGAAATGGAAGGCACAAAGTTCATAGCCACTTTGATCGATCGCTTGAAAGTGGGCCTTATACGCTCAAGTATAGAGGCAGCATGTGGTGAGTTTTTCTATTAAGATTTCAAATCTGATTGCTTTCCACAGGATGGTGTATTTCCTGGGAATGTACCGTTTCTTTTTTGTTAGCTGGAAAAATTATTTGGAAATTTGTGAGGAAATTGCTAATTATTATGCAGTGCTTTAGATGATGTGTTTTAGGGGTTAACATTCTTGTGATCTGGATTTCGTGCAAGTTTTTGATAGTCCATTTTGGAGGTCTGATTACTTCCTTCAAAAATGGTAAATATGCACCATGCCAACACTCTGACATCAGAGCATGATATGGCATGTACAATTGCAGTTGTTCAACTTCGTTGACATGTTATGCACCTCAGTATTTGTACAAGTGTAAAAGGATGTGTGGCATTAAAAGGGACCGTGGAAGTTGCACAATTCACTTAATAATGAGTTTTCTTCCATATATCTCTGAATAACAAGGTAGACAGGTATCTGCACTTGCTAGATGCCTTCTTTCCTTTTCAACCTGTTGTCAGCTCTTTTGAATGTCTTGGTGTCAACATTGTTCAAGCCTAGTAGAGACACGTAGTTCATTTCCCAGGAATCTGTTGTTTCCAATTTTGGCTGTAGACTGTAGACTTGCCATTTGCAACAGGAATATTAACTGTTGGGCGTGCACACAGGAACCTGTTATGTTGCTTATAGAGGTCTGTTTTTATCATGTGTTTTTAATACTGGCATGGTGTATCCAAATGTCTGCTTTCGCAAACAATTGCATTCATTCTTTAGCTTCTAATATGCCTTAACTCTGCAAAGTTACTGAGGTAATATAACTCCACAGAATGACATACTACTAGCCTTTGTCTTTTAGGGGCTATAAGCGCTTTTTCAAACGCGCTCAGCTGGAGGCATCAACCTTCCTTAAAGATGACTGCTTGAAGATAAATTGTACTGTTGGTGTTGTGGTTTCATCTATAAATTGTTCAAAATTAAACAAAGTACAGGTTCCTGACTCTGATATTGGAGCACATTTTGGCATGCTATTAGAGAATGAGGAAGGATCAGACATTACATTCTCTGTTTCTGGGGAAAAGTTTCATGCACATAAGCTTGTATTGGCTGCTCGTTCTACTAAATTTGAGACTGAATTTTCCAATAAGATGGAGGAAGATGATCATGAAATCGTTATTAATGATATGGAACCTAAGGTTTTCCGGGTAGGCATTCCTTTCCTATCTCTCTTCTGTTTATTTTGTTTTCTTCTTGCTGATAAATTCATTAGTGCAGCATATCTTTTGCCTGGTTCTCTAATGTTTCTTGTGCCCTATTGTTGAGTAGGCTCTACTTCATTTTATCTATAAAGATACTCTTATAGAAGATGAAGAGCTCTTTATGTCGTGTTCTTCACTCTCATCAGTATCCGACACATTTGCTGCAAAATTGTTAGTTGCTGCAGAAAAGTATGGCTTGCCAAGACTTAAACTGTTGTGTGAGTCCATACTTTGCAAAGACATTTCTATAGGTTCTGTTGCATGTATTTTGGCCCTTGCTGATCAATATAATGCCACAGAACTAAAGTCCATTTGTCTAAAATTTGCTGCCGAGAACCTAGTTGGTGAGTTTTCCTGTCTAACCTTCCAACCCTAGGCTAGATTTAAAATCTGTATTTGCTAATTTTGAGCATATAATATCTTGGCATCTTCTTTTGTAGTTTATATTTTTCTTCAATTACTTTATATTGTAGTATTTATAATTATGTACCTTATGAAGTACATTCTGTAAACTCTTGGCATCTTGGTGGTTATATTCTCTATGCTTTGCATGCTTTATTTTCGTTGTCCTTTGTTTTATTGCCAGATGCTGATGTGCTAAAGATTAGCTTGATTTGAAGATTTTCCTTGACAAGGAGGCCAATTGGATGGATAGTTCTCCTCATTTTTATTATCTTATTTTGTTCCTTTTTTTTTTTTGGGTATTTTGATGCTCGCAGATAGGGTAGACCCTTATCTGGAGTCAGGATGAGCTATAATTTGCCAGCTATACGTTGACAATCTCAGCAACCCCCCCCCCAAAAAAAAATAGGAATAAAATAAAATAAAACATAAGAAGCTAATTGCATAATAACATGCTTAGTACCATATTTTATCACCAAGAAGAAAAATTACCCTTTGCCACTGGCAGACTCGGTGAAGTCACGGGTATGCCTGCAACCTATCTGTTGGTTTCTCAAGACCTGATATTTTCCAAAGCTTACTGTTCATAATATGAAGGAATGGGGAGTGAAAGAAGTAAAAATAGACTCGCTGATATTTTTTACCTCCAGCCCTAGCTCTTAACGTAATATATAGGTAACTGGTATGTTTCAGGCATTTTCTGAGAACCTGAGCTTGCAAAGAGTGCCTATATGAAATAGGGGAGAAAAATATCAGCTTTCTATCCAGCCACATAGACATTACCCTGTGTTATGCCAGAAATCTTAGTTCTTCATATATAAACTCAACTATTTTTATTTATTGGCAGTTTAAAATGCACCGATTCTCCCAGTCCATCATTAAGGGGAGTTAGTTCTGAGTTGAGCTTAAACCCGCCCCCTACCTTGTAAATGGAGCTTTGTTTGATATGCAAGTATCATAGGATTATCATGAATAAAACCTAGCGAAGTTTGATTTTGCATTCACACCAATTTTATGCTGCCTATAACATCCAAGTAATTTGAATATCTGAATTTCATTTATAGATCTATTTGTCTTCTAGACTTAAGTCAAATCAAGAAAGCATCCATCAGTGACCCACAGATCTATAATTAGTTGATTCTCGTTATTTCTCTTGTTTCCTTTGTGGTGCAGCTGTGATGCAATCTGATAGTTTTGAGTATCTTAAGGAGAACTGTCCATTGTTGCAATCAGAACTGCTAAAGACAGTGGCAGGGTGCGAAGATGAATTTAGTGGAGAGGGGAAATGTAGTGTGTGGGCCCAGTTTTCGGATGGTTGTGATACAAATGGAGTCGAAAGAAGTCAAAATTTATGGGTTCAGCTCTCTGATGGTGCTAACAATAACAATAGGAGTCCAGGTCAAGAAGCTTCATGAGGAAAGCATAACATTGTAAAGAATTGAGGCTAAAATATTGACTCGTTGCCACCATTGTAACATCTGTTACATATGCTTGTTTTATACACGTAGTCTAATATGATATGATTTGACGAGGATGAAGTGGTAAGACGTAACATTTTATCATCATTGCACGGGGATTGTAGGGCAACGTTATATTGCTCATTTGAATTGTGATTCAGGGAAAGGTGTTTCTGTTGAAGGCTTGAAGCTATAGATTACATTCTTTAGTTTTATCCGCAGTTTTGCTGAAACTTTGCCTTTCTTCAAAATCCCTTCCAATGCGACATAAGAACCAAGCCATTTTGCAAGGCTTTCTGGTTTTGTCAGACTTAAATTGAAACTGACCTAACTAACGGCTAGCTTCCCTATCAACAACTTGTGTCTTTTGAGTCTGGTTGGATATCCTAATTGGCAGTTTTTAAATTATTAACACAAAATCAATTCTGATACAAAACCGTTAGTGTACAATCCGTTTGGATAAGCAGTGGGAGAAGTAACTATTTTTTTAATGTAATTTGAAAAATGATTTTTGGATAGATGTTAGATAATCTGTGTGTTTGGATGGGTGGTGGGAGCCCGAGAAATGCATTCTCTGACCCAAAAGCATGGTGGACCTCCTTTTGCAATTTCTGGGTAGGCGTTTGGTAAAAATGCATTATGGAAGAAAATCTCCTTCCAAGCAGAAAGAGATACATGATAAAAATCACCCTGCTTCTTTCACACTTTGCTTTTCCCTCCTTGTTTGAAAGAAAATCACCCTGTCTCTTCCAGATGGTAAAAATCTCCTTGGGCCAAATCACCCTTATTAGAAATGGTAAGAGAGAAAAGGGAACATTGAACGAAATGTATCGGTAATCATGCGGGTATATTCTTGGGTTTGACTGTTAAGATAAATTTTGGCAAAGAAAAAAAAAGTGACACAATTAAAGAACAAATTGTACAGACTTTACGGTGCAATTAGTTATGTAATATGAGTTAGTTAAAACAATTTTACTTTTCAATGATATTTAACTTACATATATTTT
>JANTPZ010092687.1:0-22135 GCA_025593235.1 Vachellia pachyceras
AGGTCGTTTTTTTTTTCAAAGGTAAGTACTTCCCATGGGTATACAGAAAAAGACGTGAAAGTTCCACTATTGCTGCATCACTGTAACTGTGCAATTTCTGTCTCCATTGTTAACAGATACTGCTTAATCAGGTCCCTAATGCATCACATTTGCTCCTTCAATTCAAGACATTCTTTAATTACAGTCTACACAATGTATATTTGCGCGCGCGTACGAACGTGGGTGTGTATTTACTTGGACTCGATGATGGACACCGACAAGTTGCGATCCATGCCCTTTCATTTGACAACTTCAGATGATCTGTAATTTTTTTTACCAAAAGAGCATCAGTAATAACTTCCAAAGATCTTGCAATACAAGACCAACGTTGTTTAATCCTTAACCCACGTCATTATATACTTGGCAATTAAAGAAAGAATAGAAAGAACAAGTTTGGTGTAATAATAATTGTACTTGTACATTGATACTAACACGGTGAATTTGCCAAAAACAAAAAACAAAAGTTACAGCGGAAGCCTGATCAGGACATGAGACCATATTATTCAAATTAATTAAACAATGGCCAGACATAAAGCAGGAGGATTGATTCGAGCGCGGTTGGAGACTGATATTAAGACTGGGGAGGGTACTGAAACATTTGAAAGGAGGGGTTAACAATACTGAAACCGCCATCGATGAGCAAATTATGGCCGCTCACATACCTAGATTCATCACTGGCCATATAGAGCGCTGCATTGGCCACATCATCAACCTTAAGGATCACCCCCTTCAGATTCGCAAGCGAGTTCATGGAATTCTCAAGCTCTTCATCGTTGAGCCCGACAAACCTGGTCGCTAATGGCGTGGCCATGGCGTAGGGCGATAAACAGTTCACCCTTATCCCAAACTGCCCTAACTCCACCGCCGCATTCTTAGTCAGCCCGACCACCGCATGCTTGGCGCAGCAGTACGCGTGGGAAGCAGCCCCTCCCACGTACGAGCTAATGCTCGCCGTCGATATTATGCTTCCGGTACGGGCAGGAATCATGGCCTGCGCCGCGTGCTTGATTCCCAGGAAGACGCCGGTGACGTTCACGCTCAGCACGCGCTCGAAGTCGGCCTTGCCGTTGTCTATGATTCGGTCCTTGTTGGGATCCGCTATGCCCGCGTTGTTGAACATGATATCTAGTTTCCCGAAGGTCTTGACTGCCGTGTCCACGGCGTTTCTGACCTCGTCCTCGTCAGTGACGTCGCAGCGGACATATTTGCCGTCGGTTGGGCCTATAGACTGGGCCACAGACTGGCCCAAGTCATCTTGGATGTCCGCGATCACCACCTTGGCTCCATGATCGGCGAACACCTGGGCGGTGCGCTTGCCGATGCCGCTGGCTCCTCCGGTTATGAGGGCCACCTTCCCTAGCAGCCTGCCCTTCGACATAAACCAGAGATGTTTATACATACTTTTGACTACTGTGATAGTGAACATCACATAACTGGGAAATTGATACATGCAGGACGTTTACACACACACACACATACCTTCTGTGGACTGCGGAGAGTGAAGAGGCGGCCGCCATTGCCTGAGATCTGGAGGAGAGATGGACGGAACCTTGGAAAGCAAACAAGAGGCAAGTTCAGCGTATGGTTCTACTCACGCAATTAAAACCATTTTGTGGCATCTCATGGGGTTCGGAAGACTATTAAAGTATGTTATTGGTTTTGTCTAACGCAGACAATTAGGTTGGCTTACTTCATCTTGGGTTTATCTGTAGATTACATTAATACGTTTTAATTTATTATTAGTTGATGATGAAATGCGGAGTCCCCGTCCGTCCTATGCCAGTATATATATTAATAATATATATGTATGTATGTGGTGCTTGCTGTGTTTTGCAACTTTTTATTGGATGCTTGTGTCGGGTTTGTTTTTTAAAAGCAAAAACTGATGATATATAAGGCCAAAGTTGGATGGGGCAGTGGATAGGAATAATCGAAATGGAATCTATAAGCATTGTGAGAGAGGAGGTCTAGATATCACAGGCGAACGGCCCTTTCGTGAAGAGATAAACCCAACCCAACCTTTTTGTCACTTGCATATTTTTTTTTTAGCATCCGGTGTGCAGATCCAAATCCAAATATTTAATATTATTGCATTTTCAGAGCTCGAGTTTGAGACCTCTAAGTAATTTGGTACAATGCCTGATTAGTTCATCAAGTAATTAGTGGTTTGTACTCGTCTTCTTCATGGCAATGATTTTGCTGACCCGTTATCTGATTATTCTGTGCACGGACCAAGCGAGAAAGCAACCGCATCATGTCAGGATATATTCTTCTGCTCCAAAACAAAAGTGGGCATATAAATAATCTCCGACGACAGAGGAGTGGTTGTAGTGCTGGCGGCTTGGTTCAGGTTCAGGATGAAGGACCCCCACGTTACCCTCGGTGCCTTAGCATCATCTGCTCCGATCCTCCAATTTCTGGAGTTGGTTTCACCATATACCTTCAACGACATCCATCGTCACACAAGACTTCAGGGTCTCTCTCTCTCTCTCTCTCTCTCTCTCTCTTATTGATTCAGTGTGCATATATATATACACACACGATTATCAGTTGTTGTGATTGCATGGAAACGTACTAATAACATGTAGAGCGAGTCAGCGAGAAACGTTATAGAGTGATAAAAGGTTCGTGGGAGGAGATAGAAGGGGGCAAGTGAAAGGCCGGAGTGCTAGGAATGCTGCGTAAATCCTTCCGAATATGCAAGTAAGATTCAAGATTAAAATGTCGGCCTTCTTTCCCAGTTATGCAGCCAAGTTAGTATTTCTGTTTTATTATACTAAAAACAACTTATTTTTTGAGGAGGAGAGTAGGCGCTGCTGAAGAATAAAATGACTGGACATCACCCCAAAAAAACACTTATTATTTATTTGGACTGCCATGATGACGGTGAGTCCCAATGTGTAAGCCCAGTAATATAGAGTGGTTTGTGGGCTTGACAAATGATGGGCCTCATTTTGGGAGGCAACGAGAGGCCCAATAACTGGATGCAGGCGTGTACGGAGATGGTAATGCCGCAGGAAGGGGAGGAATGAGGAATGAGGAGAGCATATTCCCAGCGTACGAGTGGAATTAGGAGGGCCGACATTCTTACAGCTCCTCCGCTAGATACGGCGGGGCCGCACTGGATACAGCTCCTCCCAATATTAATACTTTTGTGTTGGAAAATAAAAAGACAGTGCTTCGATTACAAACTGTTTTGCCTCGTGTGAATTGACTGAGACGACCGTGACGATGAGGGGCAGATGGCCACAAAGAGAGGATGATTTGCCTCTTCCTCATTTAGATTTCATCTTCGATATAAAATAGTTCAGCTAACACAAGCACTCCATTAATCATCGATAGGCGCACACCTAGACATAGGATCCGTTTGGCAACGCGATAGAAAAGTACTTTTACAAAAGTCGAGGTAAATATGTCTTATTTTACGGAAAAACACTGTTAAACGTACCTTTGACTCTACTCAATGCTTTGCCAACTTGTTTAAGCTATATATATATAGTGTCATTTGATTGGTTTTTTTTTTCCCTTGTTCTTTTGGGTTTTCTGGATCAATTGTTTGGTGAGTTTTTAAGTTCAACCTGCTGGAATTTTATATGCCCTTTCATATACATGCTATTCTCTCACACTTTTTTTACTCCAAAAAATTGCAATAATAATTTTCCATTCGGGAATTGCGAATCCGCCACCTTCCTGACACAATTGATCTGCCGTCCCTGAACCAGCATATTTTTCCCTTCTTTGTTGAATATTTCAAAATACGACCGTGAGAGAATACGAAACATCGGTAAAAAAAATGCATTGTTCGATTGGTGGATACTAAACCCAAGGTAAAACGGAATTCTTTAATAATTTTCAATACACTCAAACGGAGTTTTGATTCGCTATCTCTGTGTATACCCTTTGCGCATTCAAAGGAATACTGCATCATCCAATTTTAGTTTTGAAGAAAAAAACTGATCCATGCTTATCTGATGGCGTTTCAGTGATGTTAACCCCCAGGAGTAGTAGTCTCTCCAATCGGCCAAAGTAACTTATCGCACGTATCAATAAAATTTATTTGGCAACGGATCAACCCCCTATTTAAGCCACTTGATCATTAATATATAATATACCCATGCATGTATATCCAACTTAATAAAACACCTTTGATTCAACACCATTAATCTTGGATAATTATCAATCCTTTGAATGCCTCCTCATCAGTCATCTCATCCAATTAAGCACTTGTGCTCATCCCCTTTTGCCAACTGGCTTACTAAAATTCACTCCAACATTTTTCAGATTTCACCCCTATGTTTACTTTATGCCCTTGGCAACAAGAAAAAAAATTCAAACAGAACCTTTCTTATTAGTTTTTTGTGAGTTTATATACATTAACTAATCAAGCTTTCCATTTTCGATGCTAATTAGTACCATCTAATCGGACATAATCTTCAGAACAGCAAGGGGCATAGCTAGTTATAAATTAAATGCAATGAGAACTCATGGAACTTATATTTTGGGGATAATTAAGATGAGGGATTAAAGTGGAAGGAAGATCGGAAAGGCAATGCCCTAGCTAGAATGGAGTCCCTAGAGGCGCAGCCGAGCGATGAAGAGTCCAACATATCGGCCAGGTTGCATTAATTTGAGAGCGCTAATACCAAAGCCATGATGGTCCATACACAAAGACAAGGAATGCTCATTCCTCAAAGTGTATGGACTTAAGGACTAGAGGTCCCCCCCCCCCCACCCACCCCCACACTCAGTTTTTAAATAAGTGTTGGAGCATCCAAAAGGGAAACTTTGTATTGCACGCGGAATTAGTTTTATTGAATTTTGGCATATCTTCTTTCCTTTTTGGTCCCTTGGTTTGCTTGGAGCTGTATCTTTCAACCACATTTCCCATTATACTTGGTGCACATCTCATCAGTCTCTAGTAGGTTGAAACTCTTCCTAGTATCTTTTTTTTAAGAAAAAGTCATAAATGCATTCCAAGGTAGATATTACTACTGTATGTACAAGGTAAACATGCTAATCAATAAAAGGTGGAAAATGTTAATCCAAGTTGTGAAATCGTTTTTGATTGTCCCTCAATATTTTTCCTAGCCAATAATCCAATTTGATTCTTACATTGACCAAAGTTTTTTTGGGGACATTGATTAATGAACAAAGCTCTACATATATAGCCATTGGCTTATATACTTTACAGAGATATATAGATACCCCCTTAATAGCAGTTTCTTTCGAAATCGTATTGCTTGTCAAGGTTTTCCCTTAGTTGATGTTACGCTATTCTGACAAAATATTTGATGACAATAATCTACAGCCCTTTTTGCCCCTTTCAGAATACTCGCTTTACATTGTTCTATATCACAACGTATTTAAAAAACCACATAGTTCCAACCTCAATTTTGGTTAAAACCTATAACACATAACACCAGAGCTAGCATGAGTCTGTGTGTGATGATTAGGAGTGGTCAAACGCGAAGGGGAGTGTTAAGTTGCATTATTGTATAGAATAAAATAAGGAGACGATGGGGTTTTGGAGTTGGTAAACTGATAATTGTTCGATGCTCAAGTACGAAAGACTATCGGTGCAGCATCGATGCGAATCGATGTGTAAGATAGCGACAATCGTTGTTAGCCTTTTGTTACAAGTTGTTTTGGATAATATTACGGCCATAATGAACAATGTTACAATTTGGAACACTCTTTGTCACTCTCTAATATCGTGCGTAAGACAAAACATTTCGTTAACCCAGTAATAGCGTTTCTCACAAAACCCTGCAAGCTGGCTTTGTTATTCACTGAAAGAAACTAGATCAGTAGTTTTTTTAAAGAAAAAACAGACACTTTAATCTACGCCAACTATTAAGTTTATGAATATGTATGTCCCTCTCCCCATGGCTGTAAGTAATTTATTGCTAACACTAAGATCACTGACAGTATAGATCTTACAAAAGCAAAACCCAGTTGGGGTGGGATTTTACTTGGGGAATGAGGAATACCCAGGATTGAAAAATATTAAATTGGTGATTCCGCCACTGTGAATTTACCCTATTTCCCTTTTGCAGTCACCCTAGCTTCTATTAATATCGATCCGACTTGTCTTTATCCTTACCCTCCTATGATAAACTGTCAGAGATTTCCATATAAAGAAATAAACCACTCATACATGGCAGATTCCTCACACTGAGACCCAGCCTGACCGTTTCTTCATGGTCAAGGATTCCTTCACTTAGCGAAACACCATCTTTGAGAAAACTGATGGAAAATTTCAGATATCCGCATTTACATGCAAGAGTGTCTCATCATTTGCAGAACTCCTAGTTCCTTTCTGGTTTTCGTCAGTATACTGGTTTCTATTTATTGTTTGCCTGCTTTGTTATTCAATGCACTCCATGTGTTGGTGTCTTTGCACATAGGTCAACGACGTGAGGGGGAAAGGAGAGCAAATATAACACACCTGCAGGCCGGAGCTCAGGGATGACGCAACCGTACGCGGTCGTTCCGTTTGAAATTATTTAGAGAATAATAAAGAAAAATAAACAAAGAGCTCGATGAGATGAGAGCTCTATAGGCTATAGTTGTGGCCATTGTCTCTATTCTCTAACATGGCCTTAAACTAAAAGAGCCTTTTTGTAGGGCACAACAGGGTGTCTGAATCTACCTGGAAATTAAGGTGGGTTTTGTCTTTTAAGTCGGAGAAAAGACAAGTTACGCGGAAAATAAATAAATAAATATGGCATGGCACACAACTATCTCATATAAAAATGAGCATGGGAAGACAAAAATAAGAGTCCAATATGGCATGGCACACAACTATCTCATATAAAAATGAGCATGGGAAGACAAAAATAAGAGTCCAGATCGATGTGGATACAGAGAGAGAGAGAATAGTATAGTGTGCTTATGATGAAAGTATGAGGGAGAGAGTTGGTGCGAAGGAGGGGGGAATTCAAACACGACTGCCCTGAAGGGTGGGTCTGTCCTCTTCAATTGGACAAATTTAATTACAATCTTATCTCATTATCTCTCTGTGCGCTTATTGGAAGTGAAGGCATCTCTGCGGAGAGAGAGCTAGTTAAGATATTTTTCTCTCCTACCTTCGTCATCAACTCATTCAAGTCCAACGTTTCTTTTGTTTCTTTCTTTTCCAACTAGGAATGGCCAAGCACCAATTATGCTGTCATGCACGTGAATTAAACTCTTCCGCCCTGAAGATAATTCTATATACATATCCATCTTGGGGCGACCCGAACTACACCCCAATGTATCAAATACTTGTACAAATTCAAAGTAAACACAGGAATACCTCCTCCTCCTCCTGGTTTCGTTTCTTTTATCATCACTCCCTCGCAATAAAATATTAATTAATGTAGGCCGCTCATCCAAGCACTGGACATCTTCAAATTATAAAATAGTAGAGGGAAAAAACACAGGTGTCTCTCTGATCTCAATTCATAGAGAACATTTTAGTCCAAAAAAGGAAACAGTAATGTATTATATATATTTGGGATGTGGTGAGTATTGATTGAATGCAGGGGGTGGGGGATTGGGTGTGGTGTTTATGAATGGAGAGTAAGTGGGTATAGGCATGCCGGCCGTTGAATGGTAACAAAACAGAAGATATAATGCTTTTATTTTGGGGCTTGGATTCCCCCAAGTGATCGTTAGGGTTAATATATATTTCTTGCTTTACAAATTACTACTATTATTCAGTACGTACCTGGTATTACTGAGCAACTCAGAACCAAAACTTATTTATTTGTGAAGGAGAGAGGACCCCACCAATCGGTTTGTTTGCCAATTTAGTAACAAGGGGGATGCCTTTAAAATTAATTCACTCGTAGAATCTCTCTTTCTTTATAAGATTCATAAACATACATGTTCGGTCCAATTCAGTTCTCATAATTCATTTTTATAATCAAACTATGTCTCCCGTATGTATATGCTATTCTCCCTCCCCTTTAATTAACTCCTCACCCAACTTATTATTATTGTTGTTGTCGTCGTCGTTGTTATTTACACAGGCCATTTATTTAAAGCAAGAAAGCTACGCTAGTACAAGCATGCAATTCCTCAGAAATTTTAATGTGCCTTTCCCCTCCTCATGTTATCAGACCACACCCATGGCTTATAACCTTAAAGTCTCGTACTTGCTGACTTACATTTTCCTCGTCCCCGTTTCTGTCTCTCTCTCTCTCTCATCGTCATACCTTGGGGCAGCTAACTCCTTCAAATAGTTCCCACATCTGAACCTCCCTTCCCTGTCCAGCGCCATAAAATTCTTACCAATTTGTGTATCTTTCTCACAAGTGAATTATTAATTGAGGAAGGAGAGTACAGGGGAAAATGTGCATAAAACCAACAGTCCCTCTGCATATTCTGCAGTGAAGTAAGCAGAAGCAGAAGCGGCAACTACATACAAAGGCATCGTCCTTATGGAACCAATCCAAAACATCAACTTTTGCACGCGCGCTTTCAACCCAGGGGAAGAAGAAGAGTACCAAAAGGAAGCCATGTTCGAGAAGGCCTTAACGCCAAGCGACGTGGGGAAGCTGAACCGACTGGTGATCCCCAAGCAGCACGCCGAGAAGCACTTCCCACTCAGCGGTGGCGCCGGGGACTGCAAGGGCGTCCTGCTTAGTTTCGAGGACGAGTCCGGCAAGTGCTGGCGCTTCCGATACTCCTATTGGAACAGTAGCCAGAGTTACGTCTTAACAAAAGGCTGGAGCCGTTACGTCAAGGACAAGTGCCTCGACGCCGGCGACATCGTTTCCTTTCACCGTCACCTTAAAGATTCTAACCGCCTTTTCATCTGCTGGAGGCGCCGCCGCCCTCATGCCAGTCCACCACCAGTTACCAGCGCCGGCTATGGGGCCCTTGGCGTAGGATGGACCACTGCACCTTTCTATTCTGGGAATACTTATACCCGTCATCAGCCTTTGCCACCCCAACCTCAAACTCTTCATGCACCAGGTCTCACCTCGCCTTTCTTTTGCTTCCCATTTTGAAAGATACTAATGGTATATATACCATCATGCACCTTCTAATCAATTGGGACAAATGTGTATATCAGATCAGCATCCTGTTCAAAACCCAGTGCTGGCTTTAATTTGATTCCTTCATCAGCAACTAATCGAATTTGAATGCTCTTTTGTTTTTTATGGGTCCATGGTGGAGATCTACATATATCATATGAAGAAACTCTAATGGCGGTATTTGTAAATATAATTTTTGCAGGAGAAGGTTTAGTAGTTCAAAGGACGGCGGCGGGAAACAGTTCAAGTAAGGTACTGAGACTATTCGGAGTAAACATGGAATGCCAAGCAGAAGCAGATGAATCAGGACCTTCAACATCCCAACGCGCGTCCAACCTCTCATCGTCATCTACACATAACCATTTCTACCAATATGATGATCCTCATCCTTCATATGCTTCCAGCCCTCACCGCCACATGGTACGTCAACAATCATACTTCTGAGTTACAGTAGATTTTCTCTGTTTTTTTCCTTCAGGCGTAAATATCAGAGCTACTAATGCATTGATGTTCCCGTCGTTAGCGTTTGTTAATTATGAGATCAGTAGATAGGTTAATGTTGAAGATTATGTAGTATCTTGTCTTTAATTTAAGGATATGCATGAAGCTTATTTATTGTTTTATGAGATTTTGCTGTTTCCTTTTTATGAAGCATATCAACTGAGGTGTGAATGCCAGGAGGGACAAGTTCCCGCTACGTTTTGGCTCTTCGTATTCAAGCAACGGATATGATATATATAATGTATATCATCCTAATAATAATTATATTATATATATGACTTTATGAAGGCCGTCCATTGTGAACTGGAACTGTGAGCGGGTCGTTTGATTTGAACCATGTGAGGTTTAATTAATTGGTCACGTCCCTGTATCTCCATTAAAGTTGATTCATTTCTGTGGAGCGATAGAACACTCCGAAAGAGATGTGTTTAATATATTTCATTAATCAAGATCCAAGAAACCATTGGTTACCTTTGACCCCGACAAAAGCTGTCTTGATTCTTTGTTTTATTTTACCTCTCCCTTTTCCTCTTTCACTCTCTCGGTTTAATTTAATGACCGGTATCGTTAAGAAAATACTAAGATTATGCAAAGTGAACGCAGTAGTACAGGTCGCCACTGACGATAATATTTTTTTAGTTTCAAATATTCATTTTCTGGTTTGGCGTCCACTTTAAATGTTTGTCAGGTATGCCAACTGTGCTGGACACGTAATAGGTTTTTGGGGATATAACAAAGTTGATCTACTCTGTGGACCAGGAAGGTCTCTTATGAATACCATTAATCATATAATCATAGATATATACCATGATTAAAAAGATTGCCTTCCCCCAGCATATAGTGTCTAGATTGGTCTAAAAGTGTGATGAATAATGGAAGTCAACTATGGTTGGTATATTTCCATTGCAGAAAGCTGTCAAGCCACTTCAAAATTCAGATATCACTCTAAAGTCTGGATTCAATATATGGAATTGGAGACCATATATATTAAATCATCCCGCCGACTATCCTGATTTTTATGTTATATCAAGTCACTTTTCAGCAAGTATGGTCACTTACTGAATCACAAACCACTCCATCATCCCCAAGAAAAATTTCCCCATAAGATCATACATCCAATAAGACCTGGTGGTGATGATGAGTTGAATGAATACGACGTACGTTATAAAAATGTTGCTCAAAAGGATCGATTAAGATATGGATATTTGTTTTCCTGATGTGTGCGCATGATGAAAAAGGAGTGGCAGAAGGTAAGTGATAGAATGTATGTGGATATGTATGATCGCAACAGGATGTTAAACCAGATGAGAAATCGCCCAGGATAAAGATTTTTGGATGTGACGTAGTTTATTAGACCCTTTTAAACAACTTGTCAGGTACCCCCCCCCTAAACACACACACACACACACAGACTAATCGGGAAAACCAAATACTCAGTAAAGAAAGAGGACTACGCAGAAAAAAGTAGTGGAAGAGTCGGGAGAAAAAAGAAAATCCTAGATTCTCATACCAACTTTGAATCAGTAGCAGTGATGGTAAGTAGCTAGCGACCTAAGTGGAGGCAGAGAGTAGATTGAGAGAGGAAGGTGAATATATGACGTCAGTAAACAGGAGAGAAAAAAATTAGGCGTATGTATATCTATACATATATAGAGAGAGAGTACACTGCTGGGATTGTGGGTGAAGATTTTGGGAATGGGATCACCATGATTGATGAAGACGATCAGCAAGGTATGGGTCTGGGGCGGTGGGTGCGTTGTGTTGAATTCTTCAAAGGACTTGACTTTGCTAGATAGATTAAAATGTTGTTCGTACAGCAAAAGCCCCATCGCGCGCTCTCTCTCAGAGAGAGAGTTTCCTTGTCCAATTTCATTTGCGGTATTTGGGAATTTCGTTAGGAGAAATGAGTTTACAAATTTTGAAGTATTTTACAGATTTTAAGATGGTTTTATCTTGACTTACATATATCGTTAGGGGAAACGGTATTCCCAAACAAACACATTGCATACTAGCAGAGTTGTAGTTGGCAATTGTGTTTCTGCTTGCTGCTGTGTGCCAAGTGGTAATCTGAAGTTGACAAGACCATAGAACTCCGCAAAAATCTTCTTGTTATTGTTTTAGAAGAAGGATGATATTATAGAGATAGTGGGTGAACTTATCTTTGGTTGGTTTGTTGGCAGCAATAAAACGTGTGGATCGAATTCAATTAAGATGCAAAGCTAAACACACATTTAATACAGAAGCACGCGCGTCAACAGAACCATGGCCCATGTCTGTTGGTTATATACTCCTTTTGCACCAACTGATCAATACATATCTTCATGTACTTCTTCATATATGTGCATTTATAAGTATATAACGAAAACACTCTCTCACTAGCTAGCTTCTTTGGCGATTGCATATCGCATATTCTTCACCTAAAATTGTTAACTTTCATGCTTCACAACTGGATGTGTCAGACGATATACATCATCAGTCATTACCATTTAGAAAAAATGTACAGATCACTGAGTGTTTTTTTCCTAAAACTGAATGCTTCATTAAACACTAAACAACAAATTAAAACTAATCAGTGCGGATACTAAGACTCCTTTTAGCTAGGTACAAAAACTAACCGTAAGTTACTAATAAAGTTGAGCTAACGTATGTGTCTAAGAAATAATCTAGCTATGCAAAGCTAATAATGTCATTATAAGGGTGATCAACTGTGTGTATGCGTATGTGTGTATATCATATGCAAACACAACAGTATTAACCGTATATCCCACGAAAGCAGAAAATCGTACTGGAAGTAACGAAGACGAACAAGAATCAAGAATGTGAACTGTTAAAATGCGCCACCATTGAAGCTAGAGGTGAAAGCAGTGGGGTTAAACGCACACTTGGGAAGCTGAAAGGAGACAAATATTCCAGATAGAAAGGACAAAGCTGGGGGTTTAAATCAGGAGATGGAGGGTAGGTACACTTCCACTGAGTCACTAGTTCTAAGCTAACATACAGCCCTATGGTTTGTATATATAAAACGACAACTGAGGGCTGCGCAAATAAGGATGTGACCTCTCAACGAAGTGCCTTTTATTTTTTTGCCAACTTCAATGAAGTGCTTTTCGATTCTATGATTGATGGCACTCGTGATCACTGATCAGCACAGGTACTTCCACTTCCCCCCACAAAAGAAAGGGGAAAAGGGGTGTAATCAATAATGCACTCATCACTGTTTTTGAACAACGCCTTCACACGCAGACTTTTAGAGCTTCTACTAATGGAAAATTGATGTCATGCGGCTTTCAACACGACAAATTATTCCTCATTTCCATCCATGAGCACTACTTTGGCCGATCCGGTGAGTGGCTGGGCCGATTCCTTGGAGGACTGAACCAACCTGGTTAGCCAGTGAGCAGGCACGAGCCATGCTTCGCTCCGCACCTGACCACATCACAATACTGTTCACTTCTGGGCATCACAAGCCTTATTATGGTTTCCATACTAAATCAATGGATGATGGATTTGACCATCCTTCGTTGATATGTGTGCGCGACTGATCATTTATACCTAACGATATCTAGTACCTGTATAATAATATTTAGAATTCTTCTACCCACATGCTTAATTATTTAAAGTGACCAACATTTTATTCCTTAGTTTTTTTAGCCGGTCATATTTTATCTGGATCATTCAAATTCTAAAATGTAATTTTATTTTTTGAATTCTTGAATGAAAGTGTCATTGTTTTAAAGTTGATAACTAAAAATGATATTATTTCTAAACTAAATATATTAAGAGGCGCAATGATCACCGACTCCAATCATTGTCGCTTTAGACTCAGAATTGATAGCAGAAAGGTTTATCAACATTGAACCTCTAACCTCAGGGCAGGAATTGTTTAGAAGCCAACCTCAACATTATATGGCAGTTGAGAAGAGTCTAATCATAGCTGAACACCGTCGATTGAGGTAGATAATGCATAATAGTATCCCTTAATCTCACATGTCCTGAAGCCTGATGGTCTAAAATTTGTCTTTGAAAGATCTCCACTTGATATATAAATCTCACCTACCATTTTCTGAATTGACAAGATTATCAAGAGATTCTTCCTTAAATGACTAGAGCCGTGCCTCAACAATTCTCACCTTCACCACATATTCACTCTTTATAAGGAAAATTTGTTAAATCAAGGATGGGGTCATTAAAATTGTGGGACCGTTCTTCTCTGTGGGATCGTTCGAATTAATCGATCGAGTCAGTTTCAGCCGGCGTCAAAATAACCATAAAAACATTCGAGCCCTGCATCTCATCCCCCATTTTGTTTGCCACTTTTACAAGCAAAAAAGTGGCCGGCTTTCCCATTGTAGACGGTGCTATTTCACTTGCTGGCTTTCTCTCTCTTTTTCCTACTGATTTTTAAACCTACCTGAAGCAGACCACCTACCTTCGGGACAAAATTCAAACAGTTCAGTAGAGAGAGAGAGAGAGAGAGAGAGAGAGTGTGTGTGTGTGTGTGTGTGTGTGTTGCTACGATCCACTTCAATCTGTTAATTACAGAAATACTCAATTCAAAATCCCAAAGAAAGATGAACGTATGTTCAGGAGTGTTCAAAACTCACAACAAAAACCAGCAGGACTGGACATTTTCATGTCCCATGGGCTTCGGAGGTAAGCAACATATAAAAACCATGAGTCCGTGATCCATCAATTGCACCAAAAACGCATGGTTTCAATGTCACCAAGAACGAAGAAATTCAGCACCATGACCAACAACATGAATGAATTATCTATTATCCGCCGAGTTTATATTTCGTTTCGATTTATTTCAATCAGTAGACTCTAAAGCCATTTGACATTTCATAAAGGACTGGTACATATTAGAATGTAATATATAAGACAAAACAATAAATCATTATCCATTTGAATGTTACATTCTGCTGATGAGTGAGTAATTTAAAGGAAAAAAAACGTACACTTAATTCTTCAGGCATTTTTTCTCTCAACTTTCTACATCTCAAATCAGTAATTACAAGGTTGAACTGGTCCAGAGCTTGTTAGAAATTTGCCAGGGAGTCATATCTAGAGCTAATCTGATGACGCACACTGAGTTGAGTTCACGTGTAAACAAAAGGGAGACCCTATATAAGCGCAATTTACATTAGACGTTGTCAATGGAATGCGACATGAAAATTGTGCAGTTTTTTGGACATATCTTAATCGTTTATGGAAGCCGAACACTCTTCCAAGTAACAGGAACCAGGCGAACCCGAGTTGCACACCAAAGAATGTAATGGTAGCTGTACAAAAGTATGCATTGCTTCTTATGACTCAGCTTCATTATCTTTCTCATCCAAGTCCCCAACGGTAGTCGTCATTTTCTTCACTTTCTCAAGCTGCCTCAAGAGATCCAACCTTTCCGGGGCATATGTGGATGGAATCTGCCAGAACGACATGTTATATTCGAATGGAAAATAGACATCTGGAAAGGAGAATGAACAAAGCAGCCCCGGGATAGGGGTACATACCAGAGCTGGTATATATCTCTGAATAGCAGCCAACATGGCGGCATGCCCAACTGCAGTGACCTGTGACAATAAACATTTTCCTTAGTAGGCAACACTAGGCTAAGCAGGATGCAGCATTAAAAAATAATCTGGAGCTGATCCCAAATGCTGATACTGGAGATGAGAACAAATAGTGCTAAAACTCACTGGAAGAAGCATTAAAACACCAATTGGAACAACTGAGGCCATGTCAGTCAAGGTTCTTTTGAGAGTTCTCTTCTCTTTCTCAGTCAATTCATCCCCTATCAAGGCCCTTCTAAGCAGACCCGTGGCAGCAGCAACATCAAAAGCCAGAAGTTGAGTTCCTTGCCAGACATCCTGCTCATTGGGCAATTATTCATCAATGCTCAGATTTTTTGGGACAGCAAATAAGAGGGAATTGGCACTAGTCAATAACAATCAACATCATCTCATAAATTTCATAACCCAGACGAATTCATATACTTAATAGACTAGGCTGATATTATAAGAAGGAAATGCTTAAGACTTTCTCATACCATTCCTGTTTCTTTTAGTTTGCCAATAGATTTTTCTATAATATTTCCTCTTTTTGGAACCTGGACCATGTGAATATCCCCAGATCCCTCATCGTATGCACCATCCTCCACAAGCACCGTATCCTATAAATGGAATGTACAAAGATTAAAAAGGGTAAAACTTAGAAGTAGAAAAACAGCATGAGCATGGCTAGCCCATACCAATAATATGAACATGCAAATTTAAGTCTATAATTCAAAAGCAGTATGACATAATAAACATCAAGGTGAAGTATTTTGTTATTTCACAATTTTGCATGCAATATAAAATCATTAAAATGTAACTAAGTTGTTGAAAGCACCACGCATACTTCATCATTTTCTGATTGATAGGTACTTCTTTGAACCCTTTTCTCAAGTTCTATCAGCTCCTTTCTTAAAAGTTCAAAGCGGAGGATTTCACTGGATTCCAAGTCCACAACACCAACGGTTGAAGTAGGCGGTTTGATAAGATTATCCTGCAATGAATAAAAAAGTCCACACCACACAGTTCAGTACAGTACTCCAACTATAAACCAAATAGATAGTTAATATGAAAACACGCATACAGAAGTATCCGCATCAGATTCCTGATCAGGCTTTCTGATTACAGGATTTACAAAGATGCTCCAGAACCCACGAGATTTGCTAACATTTCTGAAAAATAAAATTTTACTTTGTAAATAAAGTTAAATCTAGAAATGTCAAATAACAGCTAGACTTATGCTTTGATATGGTCGTATGGAAACAATAGGTGAAGCAAAAATCTATCAGAAATTTCACACCTCTTGGTTTGGTCTGTCCTTACAATAGCATTTTTTGGGTTTTCCCCTTTAATATAGCTTTGCATCTCATCAACAAGAGAACGAGATTGACCATCATTTACTCCCTGAATCAATGTAGCAAATATACATTGACAAGATGACAAAGAAATTCTTGACAAGAAAAAAAGTATCATTGCAAGCAAGCATTAAAAAAAAAATTACAGTACAGAGAAATGATTTAGAACAACACATAACACCTAATTACTTCAATAAAAAACTGTAAAGACACTTTGGGTGGTCTAGTAAGAAACAAACATCGGCACTTAAGGAGAAAATTTAAGTTGCTTTCAGCATTCACCATTTCTTTAACACTCATACAAGCGGAACACCTCAATTACTTTCCAATGTAAAGCGACAAAAGAAACTGGAGACTTCAACATTAGAACAAGATCCCAACTTTTAGGGCCAACCAACAGAGATTTACCAGAACAGATGGACAGGCTTCAAAGACTTGCAGTTAAAGTACAAGGTTGATAACATGATGTAATATTATCAGAAATTGACAAATAAACTTAAGAAAATAAGAGCATACCAGTTGGAGAGAATCTGCTTTTGCCCGGAAAGATGCCTCAAGGAATTCAGCTTCTTTTTTAAGCTTCCTTATTTTCTCCAGGTCAGAACAAGCAGCTTTTAAATGCTCTCTTCCAGAACTAGCACTTGATACATGCAAGTCTTGAAGCAATTTTTCAAGTCTTATCACAGCTTCTTCAACGCTCTCCAATGCCTGTTATTAAATGCCATTGAGAAGGCACAACAAAAGGACATAACTGGAGTGTCACTGAAACAAAAATTTGGATCTATCTACATCTTTTGCTTAGTGATTGTATATGGTCACAGGAAACTAAGTTACTGACTCATCCAGTTATGCATACTACCTTGTAATGTTTATATTTAGTTTCAAAAAATTATTTATGCATGAAATATTGCGAACCTGGTACAGCCATTTCTTTCCAAATGACAGAATGTCCTTATTTTTACATGGCTGAAGAAACCACTGGTAAAGTACTTATTTAATAAGTTTGGAAGCATCATATGACTCAAACCAGATTTTGAGAAAAGAACCGAACCTTATCAAAAGAAGCTGACTCTTTCGAAGTTGTGCATATGGCTGATCTATTTTTCTCAACCATTTTCTTGGAATAACTGTCTAATTTCTTATCCCTGCATCATATTTCACCAAACAAAATTAGCAATCCAGATGATTAACTAAGAAAGTTTTTGGAATGTGCAAAAACTTTTTTTTGGGGGGGGGGGGTCACATTAATCACATCCCTCTTCTACCAATTAATGTTATAACTGAAATAAGTGAGAAAAGATCAGACAACAAAGGCAGAGAGTAGTATTCTTTTCTCAAAGGAAAACCTCTATTTATTTATAGGCCTAAAGCCATGCAAAATTTCCAATAGTGTAGTATCCCCTGAGCTACGAGGAATGTATGATAATGTCCCTAGAAGTTAACTTATTGATAACAGACCTAGAAAAACATGACATCGTAATTTCCAAAAGAGGTAATTTTACATAACTTGTAAAAAGTACAGTCTTGGAAACACATCAACCAGCAAATTTATATGCTTAACCATACAGGCTTTATGAATGCTCAGTACAAACATTCTTCTGTAACATAAAATCCAATATTATAGCAAATCTGATAATAAAAAAGGTAAAATACCAATGGTGAAAGCTAATGCAAAGTAGGGAAAATTCCCCCACTTGTCATGAAGCCAGTAACAGAAAAAACAAGAATAGAAATCACAGTCATTAATCTGTGTCCCAATTTTATGAACAACTTCTATGTTTTATGCTGCATGACCATGAGAGAAGCACATGCAACTTAGCTATAAACTGGAGTTTCTAAATTATTTTACCCAGCTTTTGGATTCTGTGTTTTCCAGAATTTCATGTATTCTATTTTGTGCAAACAACATACATAACTCTGATGCATGAATCCCAGTGCCAATGGACGCATGATAGAACACCATAAATGTAGATGTTGTCCAAATCTTACTTTATCATCCCAAGTTCTTCCATGCACACCATCAACTTCTTGTGCCTAACATAAAAGAAGATTTCAAATGAAAATTTTTCAACCAAAATCTGATACTTTTGCTCAACTATCACTGAATCTTGGTGCCTTTACCCTATTGATAGAAATCTAGCTGCTTTCACATTAGAAGGACTCTCCAGCCACGTGCTGTATTTAATAAAGCTCTGCATCCAATGAGAGCAAACTTCTAATGCTTGGGGCACTGCTTCAGAATTAGGAGGACCTTCTGGTTTACTTCTATGCATATTCAATTGTTTTGCATTGCTGTTGTTTCCTGGATAAAAAGGCAGCCACTCCAGCTCTTCACAAACCACCTTTGAAAGTAAAGGTTTCTCTCAGTTGACATAACTTATTACTGAAGAATATCTGTTCAATGTAAAGATAATACATAAATACATACAGACCTCAACATATAATTGATATAAACTTATTGTTGAAAGCTGAGGGTAGTATAAAACACTGCCTCCAATAATATACCTACAAACAAAAACTATATTAGTTAAACAAATACACAAAATTTCAAAAAGCAATAAAAAAGAAAGCAAAATGACAGAAAAATCAGAACAAATGCGGTACCTGATGTAATCATCAACTGAATCATCTAGAGTATCAAAACCATTTGCAGACAGAAATGACCGAGTACTCCTTCCTAAAGCAATAAAGAAACCAAATATAGCCAAATCCTTCTCTAGAACCTGCATTGTGGGATGACTCAGTCAAAGATTTTGTAAATTAACATACAAAAAAAAATAGCATAGTTCTCTAGAAGCTGCATTAAAGAGGCATACATTTATCTATGATAATTAAAATCATCATCAATTTTAATGTTAATCACATAAAAAAATATCTTCTCTCTCTCTCTCTCTCGATGTTTGACCAGACTAGAAATTTAGGAACACGCTTCCCTGCGAAATTTTATGGAAGACCGCAAAATATCAGTTGTACTGCATAGTTCTGCAAGACTAACATAAAGTCATGTACAACAAACATCAATTGGATGATATTAAAATAAATTCATAGTCAAATGAAAAGCTAGAAAAATTGTACAAAAATGCATTGCAAGGACATCAAATGTAAAGGTCTTGTCATGGTAGTTTGGCTGTGGCTTCAAACATTTTAACTGAACATCAGTTTTACACTCTCCGGGCAACCACCTCCCTTAAGAAGAGTTAAAACCAAGTCAACTGCCTTCAAAGTTAAACATGACTAACCTCAATACTTTCTGATGTTGTCAGTCTTGACCATATTTTCTCCTCATCTATAGCTTTCTGTAATTGCTTCTGGGCAAGATTTACCCAAAATGCAACCTCTTCTGAGCCCCAGTCAACTTTTGCTCTACATGCAGCAGCTCGAGGTCCAAAACAAACAAGAAATTCTCTATGTAGACCAATTTCCTTTACAGAATCATAAGCTTGACTTATAGGAATTAAATCAGCCAGCTTGTCCATCAAACCACCTGTTATCTCCGTAATCATGGAAAAGAATTGTGAACAAGAAACTTTCGATGGTCCAAGTTTGGTGATTGCAGCAATGCAGGTTAGTGCAAGCATGAGAAGTGACATGTCATATCCACTGCTAAAACCTGGAGACAGCTTTTTTCCAGACCTGGGAATTCAGTTAAAAGATCATTTCCACATTGCCGTAGAAAATAAAATTAGGGAAGATATAAAAGCTAGTATCTCCATATACTAGTGAAGCAAATTTGCATAATATTGGTACATACGAAGAAGTTGCAGCAGTGAAGCAAATTTTCCCTTCAAACTTGTTAATGAAAGATGCCACAACAGCAGGAACTTGATCGGACCAAAACCATTCATGTGCCTCTGGCTGTTTGGCTGATAACTTTTCTCTGATTAAGCTCTCCAGGGGAGCAGAAAGCCTTAGTAAACTGGAACAATGCAATAATTAAACAAGTTAAAGCCCCAAATCAGCAATAGAATGGTGGAGAATATTCAAACTAAACATTAAAAGACAGAAATAATTGATTAAGAAACACAGTAATGACAAAAATAAATACATAAGCAGAAATTCAATCTCCAAAACAAACTATTTTCTTTAATAGAAATAGATTCATCCATTCTTTAAGGAAGTTACATAAGCACTTCCAATTGAACTAACTGAAATTCATTACTAGTCTGTCCCGTAAAGCACTTCCAATTGAAAGGCACAACACAATGTTTCAAATTCAAGAAAAGCAGGCACAGATTTATGCCAAATTGTTCTTGTAATGATAAATAGTTGATTTCACTGATACTATAATGTAGCATAAGTTATGGGATACAGAATTCAACATTAACATGCACCCTAGCTGTTGTAGACACATATTGTCAAATAACATGTCTATTTCCTTCTTACAAGTGAGTGTGCTACTTATTTTCCCTAAAATTCATATCACAAGGTCTGTTAAAAAATCAGCGTACAACACTAGGCACCATACTACCTCCGTTGAACGAGTTCATTGACATTTCTGTCTCCACGATCACCTTGGGACGAAATTTCACTAGCAGCTTGCAGCAAGGAATACACAGCAGCCTGAGAATCCATGCAAACATTTTCTCAGTTTTTTGAAAAATTAATGGAATGTGTGGAGACAATTAGCTTGACTGGCAAAGGACTAATGGTAATGGTGGGAAAAATGTAACAGTACTTCAAAACACTGCAAACAGAAGAAGCTTTGCCCATATTCAATTATGATGGAAGGGAAGTGCATCAGCAATTGTGAGTATGGAATGACAATCTAGTGCATGAGATGGACCCAACCAGTCCTAAGTTCTAACAACAGTGATAACAACAGTAAATTGCCCAAAGCTGAATACTGAAACCGAATGTGAACATTTAGGGTTTTTAATAAGTGCAAAAACTATAAAGTCAATTTATTACACAAGAAAGATAAAGCTTGCTTCAACAATTGGAAATATAAGGTCAAAAGAGAGACTCAATGAAGAACTGTCAATCCAATAACTCCAATAATTCCTTCTGCAGTTCGGTCCATTCAATTACTAAGGACACTGGTGAACGGTGTTGTTATTTACATCAAATCAATATCGATTAGGTCAATAATATTTTGGGTGTGTGGGAGAGAACCACAGTTTTGACTTTTTGTAATCAAACTTTCCAAAAAGAAAAACAGAAATATCTGTGTCACTCAAGTGCTTTCAGAAGTTGACAGTAAAAAATGGTAGTTAGGTTCTTGCCTTTTCATGCACTATGTGATTTCACTGAGAAATTTTCTAAGACATTCTAGTCCTAGATATACCAGAAGGACATTGACAGGCAATAAGAATAGAGGATACACTACATTGACTCTGATATCTACGCCTCTAGGCACATGCCTGACTAAGAAGAGCATCTTTACATAACCATAAATAAATGCTTAGATAATGGCATAAGATAGTTTGTTTTCTCAGAACACCAGCAATGATTTTTAAGATCGCAATTCTTACTTTGAACACTTACCTAACATCACAAGAAATGTTCACGTCATTGCACAGCATATTTGTCAAACTTTCAAAGACACTAAAGGTAAGTCATGCATTACACATGATATACCCAAATAATAATTGCTGGATAGCATAAATGACAGTACCTGATATGATAGTGTCTTTGCCCAGGCATTTTGATCTATACCAAGCCAAGC
>JANTPZ010092688.1:0-18030 GCA_025593235.1 Vachellia pachyceras
AAGAAGTTCCTTCCTCTTGTCTATACTATAAGTCACTTTTAGAAGAATAACTTGATTTACAATATAAGTCACTTGCGGGATAATTAATACTCATTTTTCAATCATACCCCTTTAATTAATGCTTAAATATTGTGACTCATTATATTTTTTCCTCCCCTTGAAATCCTCATTTAATGAAGGTAAAGTTAGAAAAATATTTCAATTTAATACATATTTAATGAGTTGATTATAATTTATTATTTCTGATGAATTAGTTAAAGTAACTTATAGTGTAAACCGGAAGGAGTATAATTTTAATTATTATATATAAATACCTCTTAGCGTTAGAGCTACCAGTATCAATATTTCTACCAACATCCATGGCCCAAACCATTTGAAAATGTCTATGAATATGCTCAATAAAGATATATCAATTTCTCCATTTTTATCAATTGGAATTGGGTTTAATCAAAGAATTTAGTCACTCACAATGTAATGAGCTGATATTTAAATCTCCGTTGATAGAAATGTTTATATTTAGTGTCTGACAACAGTGCTCGAGTTGATTACCATATATGTACTTAGAAAAAAAATTAATTTCTCCACTTTACTTTTTTGGGTCATGTCATCTCTTCAGATGGTGTGGCCGTAGGTCCTAGAAAAGTGGTACTACTAAACTAGAAGAGGCATGAAACTGTCTTAGAGATAAGAAGTTTTCTGGATCTAGCCAGATATTACATGAGATTTATACAAAACTTTTCGAGGATTGCATTGTCATTAAAAAAGCTCACACGAAAGAATCAACCATTTGTTTGGAATGATGAATGCGAACATAGTTTCCAAGAGTTGAAATCAAGGCTCACATCTGCACCGGTGTTGATAATTCTGGATCCCAACCAACCATTTGTGGTTTATAGTGATGCTAGTAAGCATGATTTGGGATGTGTGTTGATGCAGCAGGGCAAAGTTGTGGCTTATGCCTCTCGCCAGTTAAAGCCTCATGAAGAAAACTCCTACGCATGATGATATATCTAGAACTTGCAGTAGTTGTCTTCACTTTGAAGATATGGTGGCATTATTTTCATGGAGCAATTGTTGAATTGTACATGACCACAAGAGCTTAAAGTATTTGAGAATAAGAAAGAATTGAAGATGCGAGAATGTCGATGGATGGAGTTACTAAAAGATTATGAATTTGAAATTAAATACCATCATAGAAAAGCTAACACTGCAAGTGGCATTCATGACGATTAAGGCGCAGGAGATGTTGGAATAGTTCATGGATATAAATTTATCTAACAACATATTAATTGGAAACTACAATGTTTCCAGACTAGAAAGTGATATGAGGGATGACATTGAAAATTTTCATGGAAATGATAGATAGGTGCATGCAAACAGATCTAAGATTGATAATGGCGAACTGCTATATTATGATCTTTAGTTGAGTCGCAAGATTTGGTTAAAAAGAGGATCTATGTACCGCTAGAGTTCAACTTGAGAAGAATAATTCTAGATAAAGCTCATAAGACTAAATACACTCTACATCCTGGCATGATGAAAATGTATCATAGTCTAAAATCGTCATATTGGTGGCCAAGAATGAAATCCAACATTACAAAATATGTGGCTCGTTGTCTTACTTGCCAGAAAGTGAAGGTTGAACATAAAAAGCCAACAGCTCTTTACAAGGGACTAAGATTCTGGAATGGAAATGGGAAAGTGTTACGATGGATTTTATTGTTGGTTTACCCATAACCACGAATAAATATTATGCTATATGGGCAGTGGTGGATAGATTGACAAAATCTGCCCATTTCATAGCCATTAAAGCTAGTTATAAGCCATAGAAGTTGGCTTATATCTACATCAGTGAAGTAGTAAGGCTTCATGAAGTACCAAATAATGTAATATTAGATAGGGATCCTCACTTTACCTCAAGATTTTGGAGAGCTTTACAAGAAGCTATGGGAAAATTGAAATTTAGCATAGCATATCATCTGTAAATGGATAAACTCTGAACGAATAAAGTTGATAAAGAAGAGACTTTTAACTGCACAAATTCGGCAAAAGAGTTATGCTGATAACAGGAGGTGGCCATTGGAATTTGAAATTGGAGATCATGTGTTTCTAAAGATCTCTCTAACCACAGGTATAGGATGGTTGATAAAGACAAAAAAATTGAGTCCTAAATATATTGGTCCATTTGAAATTCTAGAAAGAATAGAGTTAGTAGCTTATCAGATAGCTCTACCACCACACTTAAGCCGGTCACACAATGCCTTTCATGTCTCATAACTGAAAAAGTATCAACATGTTCCTAAGCATATTATTGAGCATGAAGTGATAAAGGTGAAGGACAATTTAACCTTTGAAACTGTGCCCGATAGGATTATTGACTTGCAAGAGAAGCAACTCAGAAGTAAAAGCATACCTTTTGTGAAAGTTATGGAAGGGATTTCATCTTGGGAAGCGACATGGGAATTAGAAGAAGAGATGAGGAAAAGCTATTCTAAGCTTATGGAATCAGGTATGATTTAAATTTCAAGGACAAAATTTATTTAATGGGGGGAGAATTTTAACATCGCAAAATTTGACCTATGAGATATAAAATGTAATTTATGCTTTGGGAAGCCAATCACAAAATTTTGGATAAGTATGAATAAATTTTTGGGTCAAAAGTTATTTTAGGAAATTATTTTATTTTTAAAGAAATCTGAGAAAAATAAGTAAATAGCCTAAAAATTTATCAGAAGAATTATTTTACATATTAAGGGTCAAATTCAAGGAAAAGTTACTTATTGGAGTATCTTATAGCATTTTTGTACTTACTTGAAAAACAAAATGATGGCAAAAAAATGGAAGAAGAAGGAAGAAGGAAAGAAAAAGGAAGAAAAAGAAAAGGAGAGGACAATAATTATGCAAAAGAAGAAAAAATGGCGGAAAAGGAAAAAGAAGAAGAAAAGCCAAAAACGAAGGAAGGAAGGAAAGAAAGAAAGAGTGAGGGAGCGAGAGAGATGCAGTCAGGGTATTATAAATAGCCAACCCTCTCCTTGCCATTTGCATCTGCAGTGGAGAGGGGGAGGTGCACTTCTGAGTCAATTTTGTTGGGATAATTTAGGTAATAAAAATATCTTCTTTTCAACAAACTTTATAAAAGTTATTTTATATATTTTTATCTTTCTGATGGTGGTGATTTTATTTTGATCGGACAGAGTTAACATTTTGAGAAGTTTTGAGTTTTGACAGTACAAGATTATAGTAATGTAGAGGAATTTTAATAGATAATGTTAAATAGCTTGGAATTTGGTCACTGCAAATGTTAGTTTATTCTTGTAAGATATATATGTACATGCATGTGTATTTATGTATACATGTATTCTGAAAAATTTGAAATTGAGTATACGTGCATGCATAAGCCGTTAGAATATGGAGAATAACGAAGGTGTTAAGAAACTGTTCTTTAAGATTCTAAAATGCCTATTGGGTATTAAAGAAATTTTGGGGAAGTAAGATTATACACACACGCGGGTACTGGTGTACAACTATATGCACATTTATGCATGTGGGTGTGTACAAATGTGTAAGCTAGTGCATGTGGGAAATATTAAAGAATTTGAGAATCTAGTGAAGTGAAGCAAAGTTAGATATTGAAATCCAAATAGCTGTTTTTGAGTGAACTTTTAACAGGTCAAATGGTCTTTATTGACAATAAAAATTTGGTAAGGAAATAATACTCATAATAAGCTTTAAAATGAGTACTAGAGTGCATTATTTGGATAGATAGGTTACAAGTTATGAATCAATAAAGTATGGTTCTGAAATCTGGAAAATGTGAAAAGTTGTTTAACAAGCTGCAAAATTTGAGCATTTATTTGAAAAATTTACAGACTATATTTAGTGAATGGTAATGTTCATTGAAAGATAATACAAAGAGCCTCAAATAGAATCTTGAACCATTGTATTTGGAATTTTATTGTATAAGTTATGATTTTTTAAAATTATTGAAAAATAATTCAAAATTCAAGAAAAGAAAATTAACCAATGTAAAGGAGTAGAAATGGGATTAGGAAAGAAAGAGGAGCTAAATAAAGCTGGATAAGCGTATAATTAGTGTAATATTATACGTATATGCTTTTAGGATTTGACATCTACTTAAAACCATGAGACGGACCAGAAAGGGGATACCTATGAAGGTAATGGTAAACAAAGATATACATGTAAAAACCCTTTTTATCTTAATCTTATGTATTTAATTCTACATGATTGTTTTTCCATGTGATGTGCCGTATGATGTTGAGGTGAAACCTCAAGCCGTAAATTATTTTTGTATGATATTGAGATGAAATCTCATATCGTAAATTATTGCCATATATATGTTTGCAAAGCTATTGAGTTGGGACCTCATGATATGTACTATTGTCGTATGTGCCGTATGAACATGTGGTTATTTTTGCATGATAATGAATTTTATATATAACTATACGATAAACTATGATTTCTACAGGGATTTTCAAATCTCACCCTTTCTTTCAACAAAATATAGTAGAGGCATGTAGATCAAAAGGAAAGGAATTGGTGATAAGAGAGACATAGAATGGAGATGGAAGAACCCTTTACATATGATTTGGATAATTAGAAGTTTAAGGTTTTGTTTTGATATAATTATGGATGGCTTAGATAGATGGTTATGAATATATGATTATATAAATTATATATTTAGTAACACAAGACAGAGGGTTGAGGTGAGTAGAACATCTCCCCACAAGATACAAGTAAATGAGTTATCGTGAATAGATTAATTTAGAGAACAATTTTAAAAGAAAAACTGTTTTCAAACTGCAAATAAAGAGTAATGACCTCGGATCAAACTTGACACTTTTTATTCAATTGAGAAAATAGCATTCTATAAAATTATTTGAAAAAGCTCAAAATTTTTCAGAAATCCCCAATCTAAAGAAATTAGGAAAAAACTATTTCATAAAAATAGGATTACCACGTTTAGAATAGTTGTGCCAATAATTAAGAATTTAGATTAGGTTGAGATATATAAAGAGGTGTGACACTTACATAGAAAGTTGAGATAAAAAAATGAAGTTTTTAGTTGCGATATTTGGGTGGCTGCTTGCATGTATGTGAAAAAGTGGAAATCCCTTGTGTTCTCTTCAATTTTTTGTAACACCTGTTTTACTTAATTTGCTATTTGCTAAGACTTAATCATTGATGTAATACTTAATATATATATATATATTAATAATGTCTAAATTTTTTTAATGAAGCAATGCTTGGATGGGGAAAAAGTTGAGTGGTGCCGACAACTACACTGCCAGAAAAATGCCATTTAGCGACAGAAAATCCATCCTTAAATGGCTATTTTTCGTCGCTAAAACGAGGGTCTTTAATATTTTCCGTCGTTAAATGGAAATTTTCTGATGGAAAATAGCCATTTAACAATGAATTTTTTCGTCGCTAAATAACATTTTTCTAGTAGTGTATTTTTCCTTAAACACAGTCAGAAGTACTCTATTTTGTATAAAATAATTCTCCTGACATTCCTTTAAGTTTCCCTGAACCTTTAATAGCCTTTTAAGGTTAATTTCCACATTCAAATTACCACTCATTACCCCCTAATTCCAATTTAGCTCCATTGATGCTAGTAGGAAAAAAAATTAAGATGTTACACTTTTAAATAGATGTGTACCTGTGCTTGCATGTGCACAAGTTTGTGCATGCGGCCATGCACACATACAAACATGTGTGTGTGAGTTTGAGTATGTGCTGTTCACATGAAAATTTTGAATGTGTGCTCGCACGTGTGTGGTGCCTTCAACATTCAACGTACTTTTAGATTTGATTCTCATTAATTAGTTGTTTTGTGCTTGAGCCCTAGGTACGTAGTCGAAATAAATACTTGAAGGTAGTAAGGTGGTTATCATTGTATCTCACTATGAAAAAATGAAAATAAGTGCAAACTATAAAAATCTAACATTATATTAACCTTTTAGTACATATCATCATTGCAATAATTGGAAGAATAATGGAAGGCAGACATAAAGCCAACCATACTATATACAACATCGTCAACGTAAAGCAGAAATGACCTAACACTTGAAAACAAATTGTAGAGAGATCCTATGCTCTCTTACATTCTTTTTGTAGGTGGGGGCTAATGGCGTTTGATCTAAATGCGGTTTGTAACTAGGCGGGTTTTAAAAGTTTGGCTTATAAACAAGTGGTTTCTTAATAGATGAATCACACATTGGAGAGGTGGAGATGATAACATTTTCTTAGTGCTTGAATTTTCAACACATGTTTCTCATATTGAAATTTTCAACACATTATAGGAGGCTGCATAAGAGACGGCGGCGGAGGGATAAGCAAAACTTCCAATGGCATTATTTTTTCATCCCTTGAATGTTTAACAGAAGAATCACAAATCATATCAAGAGGCCCTGAGATTTAATCCACATTGTTAGAATGTAATATGCAATATGGGTATTGTTGCTATATTCTTATCAATTAGACTAGTATATTCATGCTAGATAGTCTGTTATATTGTTAGAATATTTCTGTGGCACTGTTGTAGGAATAATCACATATGGCAACCATGCATTGGCTCTTTTATTTCTCTCAATGTTGCTGTATAGACCGCTATATCAAGTATATATATTTTGAATGATCCTGCTCTGGACATTCATTTAGTAATCTAGAGTTTCCAAACTACATGTTTATTACTCTCTATCTTGGTATCAGAGCCATTCCCTTTTCTCTATGTTATGATGAGCTCGTCTTCCTCTTCTGTTGAGTTTGCATCCAGTGCTGCCCAAAAGTCAAACACTCTATTCAACTTGTCCAGCCAGAACTCAGCGATCAAGCTGGATCGCTCGAACTTCCTCGTCTGGGAATCCATTATCTAATTGAAAGTAATCACCTGGATGATCATGTCACTCACACCGGAGCTACACCTCCCAAGTTTCTTCCTGATGTAGCAAGACCAAAGCTCAATCTTGAGTTCAGTGAGTGGTTCGCTACTGATCATCTTCTCATTTGCTAGTTGCAAAATATGATGACTCAAGACATCGCCGTCTAACTTCTCCACTGTCAGATAGCGTGAGAACTCTGGAATGCAGCTCTTGACCTCACCTGTGCATCGACCAAAGTAAGAGTAATGGTTGTTAAAAATGAACTGCACAATGCCAGGAAAAATGCACTGTCGATGGAAGAATACTTAGCTAAAATGAAAGGCCTCTTCGATGTTCTAGCCCTTGCCAGTTCTTCTATAGCCATTGATGATTTAATCCTTCATACACTCAAAGGATTGGATGGTGAATACAATGCCATAGTGGTTAAACTCGTTGATACACCTGACTTGTCTTGGATAGATGCTCAAGCTGCGCTCCTAGCATTTGAAACACGCTTGAACCATCTAAATAATTTCTCCATATTGAGCATTCAACCAAACATTAACGTGGCTCAACGAGATGATCATCTCAATACCCAATACCATGACTCTAGTCGCTCAAGGTCATGGCGAGGAAGTCCTCGCAGCTCCAGGCCCAGCGGAGGTTGTTTTCGTGGTCAACGTGGCAATAGACCATTTTGTACACATTGTTAACGACCAAGATATATGCTAGTAACATGCTATTATTGTGATGATCGCGCCACCTACAACCACTCTTCCGGGTTCTCATCCTCACCATTGGTGCACTATTCAAATTACCATACAGTCGCTGATCCATCATGGTATGTAGATAGTGGTGCCAATTATCATGTCACATCACATTCTGAATAGCTCGATCATCTCAACTCTGTTGGTAAGTTGCGCTTAGCTACCTGTACTAGTGAGTATAGCCCAATTCTAGGTGTTGCTTCTGCTACTTTCTCTTGTCCTTCATCTAAACTGAAACTCAAAGATGTCTTATATGTTCCTTCAACAAACAAAAATCTATTGAGTGTTCATAAGCTAGTTACTAATAATCCTATCCATGTTATCTTTATTAATCGTGGTTGTACTGTGAAGGATATGAGAACGAATAGAATCATGTTGCAAGGGAAATCTTAGGCAGGCATGTACCCAGTCCTGGAGACAGGCATGTTTCCAACAATGGACAACAATAGCCCACCGATCACAGATGTCCTGAGGTTTATGAAGCAAATCTGGCGTAAACATCCTCTGAGTTACTTCAATGGCATCATGCTTTAGGTCATCCTAGCTTTCAGGTTTTAAATAAGGTTTTGCAACAGTGTAATGTCCCAAAATACTCAGTTAAGGACAAGTTTGTTTGTGAGGCATGCCAGTTAGGAAAATCCAAATTTCTACCGTTTCAAAAATCCAGTTCTCGCTCTAAGTATCCTTTTGAACACGTGCATACTGATCTATGAAGTCCAGCCCCAGTTACCTCGTCTAGAGGCTATCATTTTTATGTCCATTTTTTAGATGATTACAGTCGGTATACATGGCTATATCCGCTAAGGCATAAAAGTGAAACAGTGAATGCGTTTAAACATTTTAAAACCTTCGTTGAAAATCAATTCAACAAGAAAATTAAAACCATCCAATGCGATAATGGTTCAGAGTTCAAGCTACTAATTCTGATAGCACAAGATGAAGGGATCCAAATTCGATATACATGCCCTTATACGTCCATTCAAAATAGAAGGGCTGAACGAAAGCATCGACATATAATGGAAATGAGTTTGATACTATTAGCACATGCTCATATGCCTCTCAAATACTGGGTTGAAGCATTCTAAAGAGTAGTGTTTCTCATTAACCGATTACCAATTCTGGTGCTACGTGACGACACTCTTCTGTTTCTGCTTATGGGAACAGAGCCTGCATATACAGATTTGAGACCGTTTGAATGTGCATGCTACCCGTGTTTGAAACCTTACAATAATCATAAATTTGATTTTCGCAGCAAGAAATGTGTTTATCTTGGTCCTGCTGCACAACACAAAGGATTCAAATGTTTGACTGATCCAAGCAGAATTTTTATTTCAAGACATGTTGTTTTTGACCCTATTCAATTTCCATTTGCTTCAAGTTTCTCTTCTTGCAAGATTGAGCAAGCCACCAATGGTAGCACCGTGCCTATTCTCCTATATCTGCCCCTAAGAGATCGTTTTTCCTCGTCTGTTGATAATGCGAAGGGTATTCAAAGCAGTGCCGAGCACGACCCAGCACAGTATTCACCGGTCACTATGCACTCTGACCAGGCATCCAACAACTCCTCGCAGCAATCGTTTGTCACTCCTGGGCCATAAAATGATTTACAACCCACAACATAAGGAGCTCAATACATGTCCAAGCCCATCAGCCATCACCATATGATCACACGGGCTAGGGATGGTATCATAAGGCCCAAATACCCCTATGTGGGATTGATGAAAGTTGAGGACCCTACTTCTTTGGCCAAAAGTTTAGAACCAACAACTGTTACCCGATGCACTCTCATCACTGCAATGGTTGCAGGCGATGAAAACTGAGTATGATGCCCTCCTTCACAACAAAACGTGCCTTACACTCGATAAAAACTCATTGACAACAAGTGGGTTTTCAAAACCAAGTTTCGTGTAGCTGGATCTGTTATCAAACGCCTGCTGTTGATTTTAGCAAAACATTTAGTCCGGTTGTTAAGACCACTACAATTCGAGTTGTACTAGCACTCGCCGTCACTCACAACTGGGACATTCTTCAGTTAAACATCAATAATGTGTTCCTCATTAGGTACCTCCAAGAAGATGTATTTATGAGGCAACCAGATGACTTCATTGATACACGACGACCCACACATGTATGTAAGCTATCCAAAGCTCTATATGGCTTGCGCCAAGCTCTTAGAGCTTGGTATGACCGTTTGAGATTTAAGCTCCTGAACTGGGGTTTCAATAATGCCAGAATTGATATCTCTTTGTTCATGCTTCAAATACCAAGTGTGACTGTTTTTGTTTTAGTGTATGTTGATGACATACTGATAACTGGAAACAACCCCGTGTATGTGAACAAGTTTGTCCATAAGTTGAACAAAATTTTTCGCTGAAGGATTTGGGATCCATATACTACTTTCTTGGTCTGGAGGTCCTTCGTACCAGCCAAGGAATTTACTTGAATCAAGCAAAATACACAGTTGATTTGCTAAGGAAATTCGGTATGTATAATTGTGCGTCAGTGTCGACACCTATGTTGATCGGTCAGGTATTCACTTCTGAGGATGGTGAACTACTTCAAAATCCAATTGATTATAGGAAGGTTATCGGCTCGTAGCAATACCTCACTACAACTCACCTGAAAATCTCTTATGCCGTCAATAAGCTTAGCTAGTTCCTGTCTCAGCCCAGAATAAGTCACTGGCAAGGTGTAAAGCGTGTACTTAGGTATCTAAAGGGTACTTATAGCCTTGGCCTTCACATTAAACCCCTCATGAATCTTCAGTTTTATGCTTACACCGATGCCGACTGGGCATGTGACACTGAAGACAGACGCTTTATTGTAGGTCTATGTGTCTTCTTAGACAACACCTTAGTCTCATGGTCATCAAAGAAGCAAAGAGTGGTGTCAAGATCCAGTGCTGAGTCCGAGTACAGATTGCTTGCGGATGGAGCAGCTGATGTGAGGTGGATGAGATCATTATTTACAGAAATTGGGCTCTTTCTAAAAGAGCCATAAGTGATTTGGTGTGGTAATCTAAGTGCAAAGGCTCTAGCCTCAAACCCAGTACAACATGCTAGAAGCAAGCATATTGAAATTTATGTGCATTTCATTAGGGTTCTTGTGCAATCAGGTTCTGTTGATATTAGGTACATTCCTTCAAGATTTCAAGTCGCAGACTGCCTTACCAAACCCTTGACCCAATCCAATTTTCAATTTTTCAAACACAAACTCGGGCTGGTTGCTCCACCCTCTCGTTTGAGAGGGAGTGTTAGAATGTAATATGCAATAAGGGTACTGTTGGTATATTCATATCAGTTAGACTGGTATATTCATGCTGTTTAGTCCGTTAGATTGTTAGAATATTTCTGTTGCACTGTTGTAGGAATAATCACATGTGGCAACCATGTATTGGCTCTATTATTTCTCTCTCTGTTGCTGTACAGACTGCTGTATCAAATATATATATTGAGAATGAACCTGCTCTGGACATTCATTTAGTAATCCAAAGTTTCATTACTTTCTATCTCACATGTGATTTTTCATCAACTAATGCAGACTTAAAAGTGTGAGGCTGATAATTAGAATCCTCTTAAACTTGAGGTGTGGGGGATTGGTATGGACATTTTGTGCATCCTTTGTACTACCTCTAATCTTTAATATAAGATACAATTGATTAATTTGGGAAGATTCAAGAAATTAAATTAATTACTTAATTATATTATATATTACATGATCTCTCATAAATAGTTTTGCCTATCATTTATTATATTATAAGGCGACAAATTAGTTTTGAAAAATATGATAATATAAATAATTTAAAAAATTTATTTAGATTCATTGATTTCATCAAATTAGCCAACATGATATTATATTAAAGACTTGATGTAGTATTTTATTATAAAAAGACATTTAATATATATAGTAAATAATTATATATCTAACTTATTTTAATGAAGAAATGCATATCTTACTCTTCATTCAAACCTAAGTGTATATATGTGTTTCTGGCTGATTGGTTGATGATTATAGATAGCGCTATTCAGCAGGGACTTGTTAGATGAGAATGACTGGGTTGGTCCCCAAGAAAAGAATTACAATTAAAATATATAATTTCGAATAACAGTTTTTGTGCTTTCAACGTAGAAGAAAAGAGATATTCACATCTCAATTTTGACTTGTATACATAGAGAGAGAGAGAGAGAGAGAGAAATCGCTTTGCAAATAGAAGTAGAGATAATTTTCTTACATGGTTAGAGTTAATTTTGTAGAGATAAAATATTGAAATATTTATTAAAATGACTTGGATATTGGCTCTGTGTGTAATCCGATCGCAGAGCCAAGTTATCGTGATCGAGGGCCAGGGGCTTCTTCAAACAAATAATAATTTTTTCTCTGAAAGCGTCAATGTATATATTTGAGTAATTGATATATCAATTTCTCCATTTTACTTTCTGGTTTCCATTGCCCGCAAAATGGAAGTGGATAATTGATATGAAATTTCATTAACTATACAAATAATTGAGAAAAATCACCATAAATTATTTTGGGCCATTCCTAGCTATAGGAGTAACCCAGTCCGTGATCCATGGAAGTGGGTAATTGATTTTTCTTACTACATATTATAGCTAATAAAATTAAATATTCTGATATACGATAGGAAAAGTCGGCTAAAACATACAATCTTACTAGTATATCATCATTGTGATAATTCATAGAATGCGACGCAGTCATCTGCGTACCAAACAACGAGACAAACATAAGAAATGACCAAACACTTTACTATAATTGTGGGGAGATCTACTCCCTCTTATTTTTATAATACCAAAATACACATAAACACATATTATGATTTCCCTTGTTCCTGTAGGTGAGGACAAAATAACTAGACGGTTTCTCCATAGGTGGCACGTAAGCTAGGCGGGTTTTAGAAGTTTGGCTTGTAAACAAGTGGTTTTTTAACTAGAACATGAATTGGCAGCTTCATATATCTTGGATTGTGACGAGATTGGGCTCTAACAACTGGAATTTCAACATATGAGTGCAAGATTGGCACATTAACTTGACCATGTGGTGTCGTTTTCTCAGCCAGTGAGTTTACAACATATGAGGTTGATATTGGAATTCGAATCGATGAGCGAATTACGGGAATTATAGGCAGAGTCGGAGGAGGCGGAGGAGGTTGAGGACGATTAGGCATAGGAATAAATTTTGAATTTTCAGCAGATGAGTCTGATATTGGGTGATCATTTGCTGCTTTTTTCCTAGCTTGTGAATTTTCAAATGAAGGCTTATGGGTTTGAGGCTGAGAATCATCTGCAAAACTTGAAGTGATGAGAAGCAACACTCCAAAAAGGAGCACTAGCAAGTGTTTAGAGGACATTGTTGAACTCAACTTGTGTTAATGCAAACCACAGGCTGAGGTATGACATAATTTATAGTACAACCAGGGGAGGCAATTTGATGTGGACATCTCGTGCATCCATTATGCTTTATTATCAAAATATATTCTTACCTTCGATTTTTAATATAAGTGCAACTTGATTTATTTTGAAAAGATTAAGAAAGTTAAATATATTTATTAAAAGTATTTATTTATGCGTATGATTATATTAAGTTTATAACTTAGGCAAATTAGTTTTAAGAAAAAAGATAAATATAAATACTTTAAAATAATTTATTTAACTTCTTTATTCTTCCATAAAAATGTCAATAGATTCTTATAAAAAGTACTCGACGTAGTATTTAGTAAAAAAAAATCGTGGTAAAAAAAGTAAAGTCTATGCCGTAGGTTTATTCAGTTAGTATATTTGGGTGGGATCCCTTGTGTTTTCTTCAATTTTTTTTTGTAACAACTGTTTTTCTTAATTTGGCTGTACTATTTGCAAGACTTAATCATTCATGTAATATTTAACATATATATTGTTTTAATGAATTAATGCATCTCTTATCCTTCATGTAATTAAATATAAGTACACCTGAATGTGTTTTTATTTGAATGGTTGATGGATATAGATAGGGGCTTGGGCTTTAAAATAACTCGATTGATCCCAAGAAAGGTATGAATAGCCTGAAATTTTTTTCCAAAGGTCACTATAATATATATATATATATATTTGTGATTAAATAGAATATATAAATATTCGAAAGGGATGACAACAGAAATTTTAAATATAATATGATTTCCAAATTACGCTGCCAATAGAAGTCGAGATAATTTTCTTTCAAGGTTTGTTAATTTTGTAGAGATTTATTTTTTGAAACTATTTTAAACTATTTTTTGAAACTATTATTGGACTGTTATATTTTATTTTTATAATATATATTGATATCCTTATGGAATCTAAAAAGAAAATAAATTTATTGCCGTTAACTAATTGTCAAATTATTTTCTTTTTTTTAACATATCTTTAGTTCAACATGAGTCTAAATCTTTGTTGGTAAAAAAGTGCCAACATTTGAATCACAAAAGAGCTAACATTAATAAGACCTAGAAATTGAAAATAACTTTTAATAAATCTCTTTCCCTAAAATACGCTATGAAATATAATCATGAATAAACCTTTGTTTATTAATTTAGAGAACAGTTTTTGAAAGAAAAATTGTTTTCAAACTGCAAATAAAGAGTAATGACCTAGGATTAAACCTAACATTTTGCATTCAATTTGGAAAATAGCGTTATATAAAATTATTTGAAAAAGTTCAAAATTTTTCAAAAATGTCCAATCTAAAGAAATTAGGAAAAAGACTATTTCATAAAAATAGGATTTACACGTTTAAAATGGCTGCGCTAATAATTAAGAGGTTGGGTTGAGTTATATAAAGAGGTGTAACACTTAAATTAAGTTGTTACACTTTAAAATAGATGTGTGCTTGTGCTTGCATGTGCACATGTTTGTGCATGCGGCCATGCACACATACAAACACGTGTGTGTGAGTGAAAATTTTGCATTGAATGTGTGCTCGCAAGTGTGTGGTACCTTCAACATTCATCATGCTTTTAAATTTGATTTTGGTTAATCAGTTGTCTTGTGTGGCAGCCCTGAGCATGTAGTAGAGATAAATATTTGGAGGTAGTAAGGTGCTTCTCATTGTATGTCACTACGGAAAAATCAACACGAGTGCAAACTATAAAAATCTAACCTTATATTAACCGCTTATTATATATTATCATTGCAATAATTGGGAGAATAATGGAAGGCAGCCATGTGGCCAACCATACTATATACAACATCCACTAGTAAAAAATTTATCGGAGTTTTCTTATGGAAAATTTTCACAGCAATTTCATGTGGATTTTAAATCTGCAGGTATATACCTGCAGATTTAAAATATTTGGAGATTTTAAATTTTTAAAAATTTTAAAATTCATAAAAAAATTTTACATGCGGATTTTATTTCGATAGGAAAATTACCTCCAGATTTTAAATCCGCAGGTATATATGCCTATGGATTTAAAATCCACATGTAAAATATTTGGGGATTTTAAATTTCTTAAAAATTTTAGAATTCATAAAAAAGTTTTACTTGTAGATTTGAAATGCGTAGGTAAATTACATGTGGATTTTAAATCCGCATGAAAATAATTTTACAGATAAAGAATCCGCAGATAAGCTTTTTGTTGCCACACTTGCTATTTTCCAAAAAAAATCTGACTGACTCTCGCACAACACTCTCACCAGCTTGCATCTGCCTTTTTGCCCTAACAGAGACCTCGGTAAGCTTCCTTCTTGATTCATGGTGTTGATGGTAGCTGCAGAAAATGGATTTAGGGATTTATGTTGTGTTTGTGTGATGAAATTATGCAGGGGGACAAACGCTTTCTGCAGCGTAGAACGTCTTCATTAGCCTCACAGCAAGGCCCTCCTCCTCCTCTTCTCTCCCAAAATCTGAAAAGCCTAAATGTATGAAGGAGGCATTCCCTCTTTGTTTACTCGGTTGGGCGGGTATCTCTGTTCACCTCGCAGCGGGGCCAACCCATTTTCAGCGTTGTCTTCGCCTTCTCCTGCATTCTCCTCCAGCTTGTCCTCTTCTCAAATTTCACTTTTAGTTCCCTTTTAGATTCTCAATCTGCCCTTTTTGTTCATCACTTTTTTATTCCCTTTTAATCCCCGCCTTCGTCTCAAGGCTTACTGTTCACCGGTTGGACGAATTTGAACTCATCTACTCATTCGTTGTTGCTTCTCCAGGTTTGTTATTCAATTTTCCTTCCGATGATTTTTGATGATTATATAACATCTTGACTCCTTCGTCTCAAGGCTTACTGTTCACCGGTTGGACGAATTTGAACTCATCTACTCATTCGTTGTTGCTTCTCCAGGTTTGTTATTCAATTTTCCTTCCGATGATTTTTGGTGATTATATAACATCTTGATTATCCCCGCCTTCGTTGTTGCTTCTCAAAGCTTTGTTTTTTTTTGTAGCGATCGCTAGCGTAAAATAGAAATGACCTAACACTTGAAACAAATTGTAGAGAGATCCTATACTCTCGCATTATTTTCTTTTCATAGGTGATAGGTGGGGGCTAATAGCATACCCTAGCGTTTGATCTAAATGTGGTTTTTAACTAGGCGGGTTTTCAAAAGTTTGGCTTATAAACAAGTGGTTTCTTAATAGATGAATTACAAATTGGAGGAGGTGGAGGTGATAGCATTTTCTCAGTGCGTGAATTTTCAACACATGATTCTCATATTGAAATTTTCAACACATATTTATAGGAGCCTGCATAAGATGTGGCGGCGGAGGGATAAACAAAGCTTGCGGTGGTATTATTTTCTCAGCCCTTGAATTTTGAACGGAAGAATCACAAATTGGATCAAGAGACTTTTGTGTGTGTGTGTGTGTGTGTGTGTGTGTGTGTTGACGATCCAAATCTTAGAGTGTGGGTTTATAGTACAACTAGGGGTGGGGGGGATTGGTGTGGACATTATGTGCATCCTTTATATTACCTCTAATCTTTAGCCTAAGATACAGTTGATTAATTCGAGAAGATTGAAGAAATTAAATAAATCACTTAATTATATCATATATTACATGATCTCTCAGAAATACTTTTACATATTATTCATTAGATTATAGATCAGACAAATTAGTTTAAAAAAATGGTAATATAAATACTTTAAAATAATTTATTTAGATTAGTTGGTCTCATCAAATTAGCCAACAAAATATTATATTCTGACCAGATGTAGTATTTTATTATCAAAAGACATTTAATATATATAGTAAATAATTATATATCTAACTTATTTTAATGAAGAAATGCATATCTTACTCGTCATTCAAACATAAGTGTATATATGTGTTTTTGGCTGATTGGTTGATGAATATAGATAGCGCTTTTCAACTAGGACTTGTTAGATGAAAATGACTCGGTTGGTCCCAAGAAAAGAATTACAATTAAAATATATAATTTCAAATAACAGTTTTTGTGCTTTCAACATAGAAGTAAAGAGATATTCACATCTCAATTTTGACTTGTATACATATATATATATATATAGAGAGAGAGAGAGAGAGATCGCACTGCATATAGAAGTAGAGATAATTTTCTTATATGGTTATAGTTAATTTTGTAGAGATAAAATTTTGAAATTATTTATTAAAATGACTTGGATATTGGCTGTGTGTGTAATCCGATGGCGGAGACAAGTTATCATGAGGGCCAGGGGCATCTTCGAACAAATAATAATTTTATTAACTATACAAAATAATTAAAAAAATCACCATAAATTATTTTGGGCCATTCCTTGCGATGAGAGTAGCCCAGTCCGTGATCGATGGAAGTGGGTAATTGATTTTTTTTGCTACATATTATAGATAATAAAATTAAATATACTGATATACGATAGGAAAAGTTGGCCAAAACATACAATCTTACTAATTTGTCATATATGTGATAATTCATAGAATGCGACGCAGTCATATGTGTACAAAACAACGAGACCAACATAAAAAAGAAATGACCAAACACTTTACTAGAATTGTGGAGAGATCTATTCCCTCTTATTTTTATAATACCAAAATACACATAAACACATCTTATGATTTCCCTTGTTCTTGTAAGTGAGGGGAAAATAACTAGACGGTTTCACCATAGGTGGCTTGTAAACTAGGTGGGTTTTAAAAGTTTGGCTTGTAAACAAGTGGTTTTTTTACTAGAACATGAATTGGCAGCTTCTTCATATATCTTGGTTTGTGACGAGATTGGGCTTTAACAACTGGAATTTCAACATATGAGTGCAAGATTGGCACATTAACGTGACCATGTGGTGTCGTTTTCTCAGCTAGTGAGTTTTCAACATATGAGCTTGACATTGGAATTCGAATCGATGAGCGAATTAAATGAATTGTAGGCGGAGGTGGAGGCGGAGGCGGAGGAGGTGGAGGAGGAGGAGGAG
>JANTPZ010092689.1:0-16959 GCA_025593235.1 Vachellia pachyceras
GAAAATAACAAAGGATTAGATAAATGCAAGTGCAGAAAAATTTACTCTCTCTAAAAAGAACAGAGGATGATCAGGGAATACTTACAAGATGTTAAGTAACGTGAATGGAATCTTGGCAAATTTTCACTCCACTGCACTTTGGAGAGTGCAAGGCTATGAGCATATTGTTCACATGAAAGCAATCTCTGTCAAAAAGGCATCAATTTCAGTAACTAAAAACTCTTCTCACTTATTTATTTATGGTGGCCAACACTAAATGTTAAACATAACTCACTTGTTTGAGACAGTTGATGCGTAACTCAGCCTCAGAAAATGAGATTGTTTGAGAAATAAGGGATTCGAGATTGGCTGAGACATTTCCAAGATGATCAACAACAGTTACCATGGCCCTGCATAGGTATTCTTTTGTGTTCTCCAGAACACTGCAAAATGCAGAAACCCGTCTTTCAGCATATCCAGAAGCCAATCAGAGCATCCAAAACAAGAAAATGAATCAAGGAAGAATTATCAATTTCTCAACATGTTCTTGTTAGGCCCATAATGTGGGAGTTAAAAGTCACAACATTACCATCTTGAAGAGTGTTCAAAATGAGTAACTTAATGTTTTGTGCTGCTAGTATGGCTTCCATTTCTGTACTTCCCAGAGCTTTCAGGGTTGGGTAAAAGTTTAAAACTTGAAAATAAAAGAGCAGCACAAAAATTAAGATGTTAGTTGTTATTTTAACACGGCCTTTTCATTGTGAGAAATCTATATATTATATATATATATAATAATATCTCTACAGGTTACACATACCGTTCATTTATTAGATTATATGTAATATTCAGAGAACTCGTCTCTAGTTTCAAATTTTTGGAATCAAACAGTTGAAATATATTATTTTTAAGCTAACGGAAGTGCATTTATCAACCGCTAAAAAATCCAATAAAATCAAGGCAACATGGAATGCAAATATATCAGGTAGTAACTTCAAAAACAGCAAGTTATATGGCTATGGAGGAGACGTGTGAAATGTCTCACTCTTTGTTCACTTTGCTCTCTAAGAATGTCGTTTCACAGTGATCTGCAGCATCGCGAAGCTGAGACTGAAGACCTCTAAGCTCCTGCAATCACCATGAACAGAAAAGAAGAAGAAGAAGAAGAAGAAGAAGAAGAAGCAAAGAACATTTAAAATCTGAACCGAATGGAATCAAACCAAGCAGGCTATAGCAATGCAGGTAAGAGACAAACCTGAAGAGAGTTGGCAAAACGCAAGCTTTCTTCTTCTTCTTCTTCTTCTACTACTACTACCACCTCAGCTTCTGGGTTTTCACAGTGTGATGCAGAAGATATGGGTTCCATATTTAAGCTCTTATGGGTGGTCACAGAATGAAGAACAGGGGTTTTGCGAGAAACTATGGTAGGTTTTTGTGTAATGGAGAAACAAAAAAAAAAAAACAGTGAACAATCTTGGATTCTGCATTAGCAGGCACTACTAAATGGACGAAAATGACAGATGAAAGTGTTTCAGTCGTCCCGTGATATTCTGTTCTTCTGTTTTATGAACCTTCATTTGTTTCTTAAGAAAAAAGATGGAAATCAGATAAATAACGGTCATTTGGGACTCCTCAGTGAGATAATCGTCTGCGAATCTTGTAATATAAACAAGGTCCTGCTGCAAGTTCTGAAGTATGGTCTTATGAAACAAAAACGGGAAATTCATGTTTCTATTCGTCAAATTTAAAGCATGATTCAATCCTTAAATTTTGATTTAGTGAAACCTATCCCCGTAGTGTCAACTCAGTTGCAATTTAATCTCTGAATTTTAATTCATTACAATTCAGTCCCTATAGTTTTAACTATTTTATAATTTATAATTTAACTACCTTTGTTTTATAAAATAAATCATATATAATAAAATATCGAAAACTAAATTATAAAATGGTTAAAACTATGGGGATTAAGTTACAGTGAGTTAAAGTTCATAAATTGAATTACAACTAAATTAAAACTATTGGGATTGAGGTACATCGAATCAATGTTCAGATTAAGTTCGACCAGATCAAAGTTTAGGATCAAAAAGTTAATTTCCAGGCAAATAACTTCACTCCTCAATAGGGTGTGTTTGGGAATCCGTTGGAAGAAAGGAGTTTACAGATTCCGAGAAGAATTACGAAATCCAAAAAGAATTTACTGATTTCAAGATAGTTTTTATGGATTTCTACGTGATTTTTACAGATTTTCAAATATTTTATCTTAAATTACTTGTACCATTTAAAATGAAATGAGTTCTTAAACATAGACGTTAAATGTATTTTGAACGGGATGTTGGGAAGACAATGGCCTGGAGTCTGGAGAGCTCATGTGTCGAGAATTAAACGGTACATGTGCACCTTCGTTGAAAAAAAAACTATTATATATTACTCTCTTAATATAACATATGTTTTTGATTAAATTATTATTATTATTTTGTACTTAATATTTTTAAATAATAATTTTGAGTAAGGATAATTTTAAGATTTTATAAAAACCAACAGATTATATATATATATATATATATCTGTGTGTGTGTATGCAGATATGTTCTCTTCTCCTGAAAGGAGGCTTCTTCACATGCAAAAATCAAAGCAGTGTCGGTCCCTTGATTTCGTTGATTATTACTCTCACTTTGCTTAAATTTCCCGCAGCTCTTTAAGAAAAATATATACACGTTCTTAAATAAAAATATATGTTTTATCAGTTTTATGCATCAAGATGTCAATGAAGATAATATTTTATTTGTCTAAATTATATATATTATATTATTTATACAATATAAAATAAACTAAATATCTTTTAGTGTAAATAATACACATAACGTACATGTTGGTTACTTAGAAATGCTAATCTTAATAAGCACTCAAAAGCCTAAGGTGATTATCGTTTATATATATATATATATATATATATATCTTTGACGTACAATATGGACAAGGTAGGTCAACCATTTTGGTGAAGAAAAAATTAAGATCCAATTCAAAGAAGATGTGAAGCAAGCCATGTAAAAGATCATCAACTTCATTTCTTTGAATTTTTTGAGCTTCATACAAAATTCATATATGCCAAAACTTGATCTTCACAACTATTATGAAGGAACACGAATTCAATTCATCGAGTTGATATATAATTAATAATTTTAATAATCTTTATACATTTTTATGAAAAGCTTACCACTGATGAATTTATAATTTTTTTTTGTCTCAAGTTAAAGCCAATCCATCCCTGACCCAGAAAGAACATGACCCATCATCCCTTGGATTTGAAGTCTCCATGTTAAAAAGGAAAAATGCACATAGTGGACTTGAAGAGAAATAGGAGTAAAATAAATAATAAATATAAACCTGAGATATAATCCCAACAAGTGATTACATTCTTTCGTTTCACTTCTTTCTAATCCTTGTGAGATTATTCCGAAAACGTTGTGCTAGGATTATTTTATCCACTTCATTAATAGTATTATACTAATTCTTGCGCCATAGATATAACTTACGCTGGAGCTTTACTTTATACCTAGGAGTTAAAATTTATAGGGTATGATTCATGGCACTGGACATAAATAATGAAGTCCATATCTGAAAATCAATGGTACAGCCACCATGAAACTCTGCAGCTTCAATTTCAGTTAATAGCGTCCTGTGATCTGACTTCAACGACCCTGTTGCAGCAAATACATGGCTTAGACTTGTGTACAATTTGTCATGTTCCTCCTTTATTCCCTTGTGGTTTTCATGATCTCCCTGTTGTAACTCCCCAGTAGATGCAGCTTCAGGAGCAGATCCTAAGCATTCTCCATCTTCACAGGTTGAGAATCCATATCAATACATGCATGTCAATGGGTGAAGAAGAAAACTCGGTTTTATTCTTCAATATAACAGAAAGAAATGAAGTGGGTTAAACAAGTTAAGAAGACAATGGCAGAAACAGGGGAGAAAATTGATAATAATTGGTATGAAATTTCAAAACCTCAAATCCTTTTCACCATATGCTACTGGGGCTCTTCAAAAGAAGCCCAAAAGATAACAAAAGAAAATTAAAAAAAAAAGTCATAAAATACATCAAATATGATAATATGTAAAACACAGAGAACTAAAATATCTCAAGATTAAAAGGAAGAGCCACTTCAGTTGGTTAATATTTTCACTCCACCTCAAGATATTGTTTCTCTAACATTTGCAGACACATTAACTTTTGAAACAATGTCCAATGATCCATCCCAAGAGGTTAGCACAGAGATTGATGGGTAGATGTGAAGTCAGATGCATCATGCATGGTAACAAGCTTGAATCCAAACATAATATGGACAATTTGTTGGTCTAGGCCCCCAAATAATAGAGATTTAAAAAAAGAAATTATAAAAGTAAGCTGAAATCAATAATTTATATGTCATTAAAACAAAAACACTTATGAAGACACCATCTAGTTGGAAGAAGAACCATTTAAATGAATTAGATCCATCTAGTTGGAAGAAGAACCATGTAAATGAATTAGATATATTGTCTTCAGTGATTGTGTGCTGTGTAAGCAATTACCTTCAGAAATTGTTGAAATATTTTGTGAAGCCTTATTTAATTTACCATGGGTGATGCACAGCCATCTTATCTCTGGTTTAAAATCATCCTCAGATTTAACTGGAATATGCCAATGGCCTTCCTCTGATTCCTGCTACAAATATTGCAATGTCATATTCCAATTGTTTATTTTCTTACATTCCTTGGTTTTATTTTTTCTTTTCCTCTGCTTTATATCTCTCTATTATTTCAAATTCAAACCAACCGAGGCTGGCAGAAAAATCAATTATTTTTTGTGTTCAATGTCTTCTATTTTGGAAAAAGCACGAAAGATTTCCAGTAATATATGTGTCACTGACCTGTATTACAACAGAACAAGGAGGGGGCATGTGAAACTCTGGATCAGTATCAGAGAAACTAAAATGTACCTTGTATTAGGAAAAGAGATAGATCCATGTTAGAATGGTCATATTTGTACTTTTTCTTGATTGAAAAATAAAAAAGAAGAGTATTTTCTTCCTTAAGAGCTTAACGCACTTGATGTCTTTCTTTCCACTTGAGAAAGATGTCATTTCCCAAAAGTTGAAATAAATGATCTCTCATTTCATCATTGGTCACAATTAAGCACCTGAATTTTATAGCTGCATATAACGAGTACGTGAAAGACAGGTCAGCATGTGAAGCACTTGTAAGCTATAATCAGTACAACTAAAGAGATAAAAGGAAGGTAGAATAAAAATTGTTGAATTTTGTCTCTTACCAGTCATCATTTGATCCGGTAGGTGTGGCATAGAGTGCATCAGCATTTTTCCACTTCCCAATTAATTCCCTGTTGAATGGTTCATCCATCTTGAGCCCTGTAATACGCTTATTATGTAAAATAATAAGCGGATACCTCTTTGAAGGGAGCTTCTGACGTATTCCATTGACAACAGCATTTATGTAGAGGCTTTATATGAGAAGAACATAATTGATAAACACAACCGTGATGAAAACAAGAATCCAGAAAGCAAAGCCAACCAAGTTTTTCCGACATTCACTAACTTGCCTTGGATGGCATGAATCTCCTTTGGCTGAAAAGGCCCACATTTGCAGCATCTACCACTGCTTCAAAAGGTCCATAATAGTCAAGCCATTTCTGCTTTTGACAGGTAAATTTGTTCCACTTCATCAATTAATGATAAAACTATAACTTATTTGCATTATTAGTGTTTCTTACTTGGAATTTCAGAAAGTTTGATTTTCTATTTCTCATTATCGCAATAGATGCAACCGATTTAGCAAATTTCTCTGATACAAAAGGATCTAGATCAATAGTGGCCAAATGCACCCCACAGCATTTACACATTCCATCAGTACCAACGGTTGTATGGGAAATTTCCCGTTGTCCCTTACCCAACCAACCCTGCCCATACCAGCCTCCACCATTATTTTCTATTACTTCTTTCATCAATCTTTTATCCCATTTCCTTTTCCCCACCCTTGAAGCCTTCTTGCTCTTAAACCAACTAATAATCACATCTGCAGTAGAAGTTAAAACTTCCCTAACAGTATTTCTTAGTTTATGCAACACATAGTAGACCTTGTCACTCTTGCCGGCTAAAATGCTTGCTCTTAAAAGTGCCTCCAACTCGGGCTCCTCTGGAATGACACCATCTTCCAGCATTTGTCTTTCAACAGAAAATGCTTTATCCACATCTCCATTATTGCAAAAGGCGAATAGAGCAGGATCATAAGATCGCAAGCGGGGATTTATTCCCAGCATCTTCATTTGCTTCACCATCTCAAAAGCCATGTCACTGTCTCCCATTGACATGGCTATTCTAGCCACAGATGTTTAGGCTGCCTCATTCATTAAGACCGCCTCATGGCGCATATTCTCATATATCTCAAACTCTCTCTTTAAAGCATATTTCTTGACATCTTCACTCACCAAAATTTCATGGTCCTCTTGGTTGTATTCAATAACTTGAACAGCCGAAAACTCATCACCTTCCTCCTTAGCATGAGTATTACGCCTTAGGAATCCACTGGAGGACCTGGTCATGTTTTTAATTCTTTTTTTTTTTTTGGGCTAGGTTGCCTCTATGTCAATTATCAAGAAAATAGTCTTTCTTTTTAAAATGATAAACTTTTCTAAAATTTTGACAATGACTTTCTTTTTTTTAAAATGATAAGCTTTAAAGTTATATTTTTATATCTAATTTATTTTTTAATTACTTACTAATACCTTGCAATCTTAAAAAATGATATATTTTTATCTAAATTATTTTTTTGAAATATATAAGATGAACATATCTTTAATAAATAATTTGATTTTAAATTATTTAATGATATTATTGTTAATATAATTTTTTTTATTATCATATTTTATTTAATATTATACTTGATATATCTAAAGATACTTTACTTATTCAATCATTTATTAAAATATTTTTATTTAGGAATATTTTAGTCGTTAAACTATTTTGTCCATTTTCTTTCCTCTTCATTTTCTCTCTTCCATTCAAGTAGGATGTGTGATAATATTTTTTTTTTTCACTTTTCTTTTCTCTCCATTTTCTCCCACCTTAACTTTTCTTCCGATCCAAGTGGAGCCTTAGGTTGTACTCCCCTTAATTTTATTTATAAACAATGTTCTCTTTGATATGACTGACCTTTTATATAAATAAGAATTTGGCTTTGTCTAATAAAAATGCACCTTTTTTGCACTTAATTAATTATATATTTTTTACATTATTTCCCCATTCATTCTCTCACACACTTATCGCCTTTGTAAATGAGGATATGGTTGAAAAAATTACCTATATTACACCTTTATTATTTTTTAATTAATTTTAACCATATGTTCATTTCACTTAATTTAGGTAGTTGTTACAAAAAGAAATGCTAAGAAGTGTTTACTGGAGTTTGGTTGGTGCATGTTTACTGGAGTTCTAGGTCCGTTCGGACAGCGGTGGGTAACTTAGGGTTACAGATACATGTTGATTTGCCCTCAACTTTCGTAGAAGTGCCTTTTGTGAACATAGTAGAGAAGTACTTTTATGCAAGTTAATGTAAATATATAGAATAGATTATCTCGTTTTGTGGAAAAACAATATTGAACGTACACTCGACTTTTGTAGAAGTTATTACAAATAAGGCCATAATCTTGTATATTCTATAATAGAACTTATCTTAGGAAAAAAAAAAAGATGCGTTTCTTGAAGATAATATTATTCACCCTCATCTTTCATTCAGAAAAAAAAAAATTATTCACCCTCAAGACGATTTTTAGTTTTCCTATAAAAAAATAAAAACGTCAGATAAAACTAGTTGATGTGACGAGAGAGTACAAAGAAACTAAAATTGCTCTTCCCATGACCGAGTTCCACACAATTTTAAACAACTTTTAGTACTTTTTATACAAGAATTTTTATTATTTCAGTAAATACCATATAGATTATACAAAACACGGGCGGCTTGGGTTGATCTCATTTTCATCATGCTCCTTTTCTTCTCAAAATCTTATATTCATCTTTAGAATTTAGATTAAAAATGGATTGTTCGAATTTAATATTTTACAAAAATTATTATAAACATAAATAAACTTAAACTGTTAATGTTTGCTCATGACTGCAGCACAAAAATTAATTAATAAAATATTATAATAATAGGTTTTTAAAATATTAAATCCAAACTATCTATGTTAAACTAATGGTAGAGATGGGATAAATGTCAGAATGCTCAAGGAATACCATGATTATCAAACAACTTATATCAAGATGTCAATTTTATTGTTTTGTGGTATTGAAAAGTCACTTTGTGAACTTTACGATTGATGATTTGAAGAACTGGATTATGCAGCTTCAGCATCATCAAGGTGAAGAAGGCAAAAGTAATACGATATAGTACCTCAAGAAGACAGGAATCATCGCATTTTTTCCAACACGGCTAGTAATTGTTGAGGACAATGTCAAAAGACCTTAAGAGAACAATAAAAGGAAAACATGCCCACGAGAGCCCTAGTATACCATCGAATGGAGCACTGCCACGGTGCACCAAATAGATGCACATAAGTACTGTCATAAAGGCATGGAAATACCTGTAAATTGGAGAAAGAAAAGCATTTGTAAAGCTCTTGGCTTCAGCCATTTAAATGTGCAATTCAAAGCACCAGAAACGTATGCATCTAGAGACAATTATTTTATCAAGTATAAAGCAATAGGTCTTAACCAATCTGCAGTTTAATTATTGCACGCCAGCCTGATTTTTATGGGAGAAAAGACTTAAATCCTTATAATATAAAATTCTCAAACAAATCTGTAAATCCTCACAAAGTTAGTAAGGTATGCCATTAGACTATAAGTTGAATGGATATGGATCCACTCAATTGTCACTCCTTCAATTGCTTCAAACTAAACATGTATGCTTATTTTATGACTGTCAAAGTGCCACATCGCTCTCACTATACTTGAGGCAGAAAAACTAGCCGAGGATTGTAAGATAAGATAAAATGGTCAATAAGTTTTTTCTACCTTCTTAGCTACAATATGAGCCATGTGGCACAATGACAATTGTAATAACAACCATAAGTGGCTAGAGTTGATGCAGTGGAGGGGTAATTGAGATAGTGGCAAATTCAAGGGATCCATATCCGAAGTGAAATTCCTTCAAAAAGATCAAACTTTACAAATCATCATTCACCACCCAAAAATATATAAAAAGAATTTTTTGTTATTTTAGTCATAGTATGTCAATAACAAAACTGCGCAATCAAACCATAACGGAAATCAGGTGGAATGAAATCTTCATAAACTCATACTACTGCATATTTTCAAATGCTCCACAAGATAAAACTTGTTCTGCACGAAAACAACAGACGGAACCACTGAACAACAGAAGACAAAACTTTCAATCATTCCCCAAAATAGTACAAATGGTGCGATTGAAAGGTACATCTCCACAAAAGAAAAGAGAATTTCCCAACTCTTAAGACCACAAAATGGAAGTATAGAAAGATGAGGTATGAAAAGGAGGAATGTTAAAGTATCTAGACTTCTAAAGTGTTCGAATCCCTGCAAATTTTTTACTCCTTCATTCTCCACGATCTAATTTTTTTTCCTCGAATGAAGCACACTTAGTAAGCCAAACACGTCAAGTTGAGTATATAAACAATAGCATGAAGCTCAGTTACTCACATAAGGCACCAAAAAAAAAAGTTGCGATGGAGAAAACAGCATTCAAATCCAGAGATACTATTATAGTATTTCTCTGGGACCAAAACGCAAACAGAAAATATGCATCAACAGAGAGATTAATTTCAATGCTAAGTAAGAGATCTCCTAAATCATTTTCGCCACGAAAATTCATATCACATGCGACAACTCCCAAAAATATTGCCCATCAAATTAATGAACGTACCTTGAGGAACTAATCCCCAGCTACAAGATTCTATGGACAAGCTTGATACTAACCGAGCCGAAGCTACTGCGTCATGCAACGGCATCATTGATCCCAAGCAACCCAACTCCACCGGTAACCTATCCAAAAGGGGGAAACAAATAAAAAAAATACTTCCGCAAAAGATTTCATAGGGAAATCCATGTATAGCAAACCAGTATACAGGTTTTTAGAAGAAATAATTCTAAGGTTGAGAGAATGAGAGAAAAATCCTATCTTCTTACTCGGGAACCCAACAAAAAGCGAGAGTAACACAAATCATCAGGTTGAAAGAAGAATGCGAGGAAGCAAAATCTAACCGTGAAATGCGAGAAGCACGTCGTAGAGAGGCAGAGTTGAGGGGGGATGAGAGAGTGGGTTTGGCGAGTCTAAGAGCAAGAGGATGTAACCGAGACGACAACTTGGTCACGAGCTTTGAAGTTGCCATTGTTGAGCTCTGTGGCTTCTGCCAACACTACGACCTGTGGCCGCCTCTCCGTTCCCTTCTTTCCACAAAGCGAAATGCCTCAGGTCGATGCGCTTTGTTTTGGTGAAATACTTCCAATTTATGATTGGGAAAAAATTATCTATAAAAAATATTACAAAAACCAATTAAAAACAAGTAAAATTATACTAACTTGATAAAAGGAAAAAGTTTACTAAAATAAGATTAAACATAAAATGAAATCACCGGGGATTCAATTTGAATATGAAACAATTTAGGACTTGTATAGATTAGCTTGTAATACATTCAAGGTGCAATTTTTCTACTTATATAAATGCAGCTTTTCGTTCGTTCTTCAAATTCTCCGGTTACCTTGGCAAAAAAAAACTCCCAGCAAGATATATGCAACTTCCTCTTACGTTTTTCATTTACAAAGTACGATGGTATTATAACATTTTACATTTCTCTTAAATTAATCAATTTAATGTTTTGTAAGATAAAGCTATTTTTATACATTTAGCTCGTGCAATATCGATTCTTCACATACGAATTAATCTCATCAAAATGACAACCATATGGCAATGATTGTTTATGATAGGCTCAAAGCACAGCTGACATTCTGCATTTATTATAATAAAAAAAATTTATGAAAAAAATAAATATATACAAATAAGAAACAGCCTCGCTCTCCCTAAGGAATACAATAAGATTCAATGATATAACGCTACCACTATGGAGAATGAAGATAAGACAAAGATGAAGTTAAATTGTAACGAAATTAAAAATGAAAAAAAAAGTTTTATGCACTGTGCCGTGCTGCATATCAAGCTGCGAACTATTTTTCCTTTATAAGAGGAAAAGAGCTAAAAATAATTATTATTTTCTAAAAATAACTCATGTTTAAGCTACAAAAGTCATCAGGCTGCAGAATCTAACTAATGTTGTGATAACTTATATAAAATTACAACTTTGTAATTTACATTCTGATCAGGCTGTGCTGAGGAAATGAAAAATTAATTTAGATCTATATGAATCACAAGAGCAGAGCAAGATAAATTGTAAAAGGGAAAAAATATTGATCCTAGATAAACGCTCTGGGGGACTTTTATGAAACCCTCTCGCCAATGACATGCCAGAAAATGAAGATGGCAGTGCCTATAAAATAAGGCAAAGGTTGTAGCATGCCTTCATGGATACTTCTTCAATGGTATCATTGCACATTGTTCTATGTTATAATCTCTTTCACGTCCTTTTCAATCTTGGGCTTACTCTCCCCATTTTCAGGGACAAGATTAGCAGGAGCCTCTGAAGCAGTCAAGTTCATACTAGGGGCCATGAGTGGTGGCGGCACAACAGTATTCACAACTCCATTACCGGTGGCTCCCAGCTGATGCGCCGTTTCCGCACCGGCATTCCCAGTGCTATTGTTGATTGCCTCCTTCTGAATCTCTAATTCACTTCTGGTTAATGAAGAACACTTTGTTTCTGAAATTGACAGTAAATAGAATATTAATCATTTTTCCACAAAACAATCATGCAAGAATGATGAAAGATAATACAGGCCTGTCAAAAAACTTTACAACAGTACTTTTTCCAACCCGAATTAACTCCTCAAGAACCCTGACTAGGTATTTAAATACAATCCATTGAAGGCAGCCAATCAATCAAGAACCGTTCCATATGATTAAGCCAGATGAAATCTGCCGGTCAAAGCATGAAAATTTTATAAACAGCTGATTATTGGTAATTGATGCAGAATTTTCATTTTTCCAACCGTAGAAAGAACCATTTTCATTGTTTAAAATACGATCTACTCAATAGATTCATGGTCAAACAATCAATTGGGGGTGGTAACGAAGATGAACTGTTTGATAGAAACTCCATAAAAAGAGGTTATTGAGTCATCTTTCGAGTTGAGGGAAGGTAATAGCAACAAGTGAAAGTCAATGGTCTATTTGTCAAAAACTGAAAGCCCGAAGTTAAGAAGGGATCAGTGAATTTTACCCTAAATTCGTAATATTAATACTACAGATTGGGTGAATGTTTACTTGCCATTTAATTCTCCCATTGTGATAACCCGATTAAGAAAATCTCTAAACTTTGTCAATACAATCCTTTCTTGCTCTGCATAAACCTCTGTCGAGCCGTGTCCGTAAGGAGAACGCAAAGACGTATTGCAAGCATGATCCATTGAACCATTAGGGGATGGAGCTGTCATGAACATTGTATCTTGTTCATCACACATCAAGGCTAAGGTTCCAGGAGACATTGGCCTGCTTTTTGGGGCATCAGCCCCATCTGAACTAGAATTATCTGGGCTGATTTTATCTGTTTGGTTTGCACTTGAACAGTCATCAGCCATAGCTTTCTCAACATCAACTTCCTTTTGACTTGGCAATTGCTCTTGAGTTGAAGAAGCTACAGAAGTTTCCACCTGATCTTCTGCATTCTTTTCCATCAACATTTTCTGGTCTGTTCATTTTAGATATCAATAACTATGCATTAGAAAGAGAACTAAAGACCATGCATACCAAACTCTAGGTAACGACAAAAGGCGTGTATTGAATTAAAAAGTACAATGTCCAGACCAAAGAAACCTATTTTCCTAACAAAAATATTAATATCCCAACCAAAGGTTTCCTGATGATCTTTGTGGAGAACAAAGATTCGTGAGAAATTCAGAAGCAAGTAAAGGTAACTTCATATTTTGGTTCAGAAACCAGTTGCCTAAAGCAATTGACACCTGTTTCTGCTCTTATCAAAGAGGAAACTAATGATTTCAGCACACCTACCCATTGAATGATAATTACTCATTTATAACCTAATCCTTAAGAAGCATACATACTAGAAATGCCTTTTTTGGCTGTTGACACAGAAATATACTTTTTCCCTGAGGAACGAGAGCTGTTAAAACTTTATATACTAATATATAACTTCATAAAAAATCAAATTCAATCTCGTTAAAAATAACATAGAAAATAAAACCTTAATAGGCCTTGCCCTAACATTTTGAGTCTGTGACAGCATGCTACTATTCATTTCCATTCAGTAATCTCGATATCTTATTAGAGTTATTTATATATTTTGTGGGAATGCAACAACATTTATCTATCAATAAACAACAGTGGTTTAATGTACTAACTAGAGCAACATAGAAATTACTCCTCTGTTGCTATTTATAAGTCCCATTCAATTAATTCATCCAAATTAAGGAAGTTAGTTAAAATTAAAGCAGTTCAAATTTATAAGTTCCTATAAACAGGAACAGAGCTGTTATATCCATTTAAAATTTTACAACTAACTATAGCCCATTCAAAACAGAAGAAAGTCAGTTGTTCAACAGCCAGCTCAACAAGATAGCTAGATGTATTCAAGTTAACATGCTCGCATATCAACACTGACTCATTTAATCAACAATCAAAGTTATATTAATTTAATGTAAAAGCACAATCTATGTATTCAACGCAAGTCCCAATAAATTATTTCATTGCAATGAGAAAAAGCAAAAAGAAAATACACACAAGTTAATTTATGCTTCAAGCAGGTTCTCCAGAGAGAAATACCCTCTACAAAGATAATATTGCACAGATCTGTATTGATGCAGATGACTTCTGTCTAACAGATCAAAAGGTATAAATTGTTACAATTTTTCTGCAGGCGCATGCACACAGAAGAATTGTTACAATACTAGGTTTTAAATGCTGTAAAATCAGTTGAGTATATTTATATGCTGAATTAGCATGAACGAAACATCAAGTTCAAAGAAAAGCAAACAGAATTATTGGCCTCCAACAGATTATATTCAGGCACATATACTACTGAATCTATGCCAACAAATTCATACAGGGGGAAAAGCATCAAAACATACTGGTCCTTTGAACATAGCTAGCATGGCTAGTATTTAGATTATTAATATACCTGTAAGAGTCTTTGCAGCTTGTCCTGATACTAGCACCAGGACGGAGCAAAGCTCCTTCAAGTGCTGTGGTTGTATGATGTCTGCTAAAAGGGATCTTCAACAAAAATTCAGGTCAGCAACTACATTACGGGTGCTTACCTCAATCACATGAAGATAATGTTACCTGTACGTAAATTTAGAAGGCCCTAATGTTGCAGTTCCAACACGGGCACCAGGGACAGGAGACAAGGATGACGAGGGTGCAGGAATTTTGATATGGTTTGCCTGATTAATCCAAAATTTTACAATTAATTACACTTCTGAACAATATATTTTATATGAGCATGCACTATAAACTGCACAAGATCATTATGAAACAAAATTTATCAATTGAAAATAAAAAATATTGTACAAAATATTTGTAAATACTGAAAAACTTATTTATTGATTATATATGACAAATCATATGTAAGATTTAGTTATTACATTTATGATATATAATTTGATGTATTTAAGTAATAAAAAATATTTATGTTAAAAATGATAATATTATAAAAAATACATTACACCCAACTAGCTTTTTGGGGTCATAGCTTAGGTTTTGGGCTTGCAAATGATATAGCAAACAAGAAATTTATGTGGTAATGCCTCCTAATTTAACCAATTACCTTAGTCAAAATCAAGCCTGCATGAACTCATGCTAAGAGAGAGATTTACCTGCTGAAATTGGCCAAGCCTGCCAGCAGATGTATCCTTGGTCGTTGGCCCAAAGAAGAGTTCCTGGCCTTTTCTTTTCTTGGACACCGGAGGGGATGAATAACCAGAAGATCCAATTGCTCCGGTTATGGCAGCATTTGCTGCCTGCTGGATAAATGCCATGTTACTATTCTGATCTCCATGGAACAAAGCTTGTCTTTCTTCACTTCCCTCAAAATTTTTGCAGTCCATGCATTTACAATTGTCAGAGCAAAGGATGTTGGCTTGGAAGCACTCACAGTACTTCTTGAGGCATCCAGATTTTTTGCAATGGCACCCCTTGTTGTGCTTTCCTAGTATTAAAATTTCACCAGCATCCTCCTATAGTTATTTCATAAAAGGGTTTGTGATGTTTAGAGATTAGGGTATATGATGAAAAATGTTGAGCACCTTAAGTTTTTTTCATACGATAAAATTAGTACAGAAACATATATTTTTCAAACCAAAGTGTAAGGGAAATGCTTTGCCTGATATTATGAAAATATTCCTGTCATTTCATCATTAGCACAACTCAGCAACTCCCTCTCCAAACTCAATTTGTTTTCCAGACACTTGGTTCAGACAATACAATAAAAATTCTTCCAATTAAAGTTTAGCATATACTGACTTTCTAATCATCAGTCCTCTAAAGTAAAATGCAAAAATAGATTCAATAAATAATTAAATGCATAAGTGGCATCAATAAGAAAATTTGGAATGTCAAAAACAGCATTAATTAAAAAAGATCGTTACTTGGTGAAAATAAAATCAACATACTGATATAGAAGGAGCTGGAGGCAAGTAGAAAATCAACATCATCATCAATATCAATGTGAACTATCAATCATGTATGGATCTGTACTCTTTATAAGCCATCAACAATGCAGCTCGGCTCAAGTTCTGTTCAACCGTTTTTATTCTTTCAAATTGTCTCCACACATTTTATTGGACTTTGAGAAATTCTGTTTTTTATTCCTTCAATACTTCTCCGCATATTTTTATGGGGTCAAAATGTTAGGGAAAATATGATCTTCAAGAAATTTTGAAGTTTTTATCTCTCCTATGCATTGCACAGAAAAAGTATCTAGTTTAATTATCGAAAGAACTTACCATTTCCAAAAATTTGTGGCACCAAGAAGTTCATCTCAGTCATAATCAAAAGATTAAATTCATTATTATCAATGGTGCAATTGACAATATGAGCACTATTTCCCAACTAAAATAACATGAAACTTCGTGTCCATTTGGAAAACCGTTGGGAGAATGCATTTTGGCAAAATACATTTTGTTCAGAATGCATTTATGTTTGGATAAACGTTGGATTCAGAGTGCATTTATTCTACCAAAAATAGTTTTTTACTCAAAATGTATTTTGAAAGAATGAGTTATTAAACGCTAGAGTCTGCAAACTAATAGACTTTTGGATCCAAAATGCAAAAAGCTATTGCCAAACACACATATAAACAACAAAAACAGGACCATAATCTTGAAACTCGCTTCATCAAGATGTCATAAAAACTTATGATATACAGTATACACTATTAAACGGATCACAGAAAGAAACTTGATACTCTCTCAATTAAAAGAAAATTAATTGAAGATATGTTCTAATTAATATTAGCATTATACTTCAAGTTGCCCTCAAAATCCACTAAATGAAACAAACAGATTACAGAAATTAAGTGGAGTGAGTTTGAGTAACATACCCTGCTATCACGTGTTCCATGAGGGCTGCTTGCAATTTTTGGCCTAAATGCATTTGGATTACGCTCCAAAGTGGCTTCAACAGCTTCTCGTCTAGCAGCTTCATTTTCAACATTGTTATAGCAGTTTGCACAGTTGCACCCATCACAATATATTCCCGATGCAAAACATTCACAGTATCTGCTCAATACACAAACATATGAGCAATGTCTTCTTATGCCAGCTGAAC
>JANTPZ010092690.1:0-10001 GCA_025593235.1 Vachellia pachyceras
CCAAAGAGAACGGATAATTAATGTCCTTCTTGATACGGATCATGAGCACTCTAAAATCTACATCTAAAACGGCGGGAAAGCACCTAATGGGAGAGTTGTCATTCCTGCATCAATCAGTACCGATATTCACCAATTGCTGCTAACATTGAATATCTACATAAATATGTAGTAGAATCGAATACCAGTTCTAACGTTAAACAGGCTACATAAGCACCTAATGGGAGAGTTGCCATTCCTGCAGTAATCCGGGCCAAATCTAAACAAGCATTGTGACACTTGGGCGTCTCCGTCAAGGCTCCGCCCAATAGATGAGCTGATGCCTAAACCCTAAATAAAGTGTTCGCATGGCGCATGAGGGAACCAAATCTTATAGCCTACCCCGATAAGAGAAACCAAATAAATTCACAAGACCGTACAACCGGGGGGATCTTCTATGACCCTCGAATATCACCGAGAGGAGGAAAACAGCAGAAACAGAAATAAGGAAATCATGTGTGCTGGAAATCTCACTTCTTGTAAACTGAGTAACTCAGCAGAGGCTAATGGAGAAGCACGAACTCGGTCAAAACTCGGAGGCTTGGTGGCAGCGGCATCTTCGATCTCACACATATTTGTTCCGTCAGGAAAACACTGAACACCCAACGCCGGGATTCTCTGTTGATGCATAAGGTCTGCTTCGGCCACCATGGCTGTAGCCTTCCTTCTCTCAAGAAATGATGATGACAAAAAAAATATATTGACCAATAGAATTGGGGTGGCAAAGATTATTGTACCTGAATGATCTCGATGCTTAAAACAAGGATGTTCCTTCTCAGAATTTCGGAGGGATTATTTTCGCACTTATCTGATCAAACCGGAGCCGCAAAGGGAGCAAGACTTGTCAAAGGTAGGAGTTGGGCCGCTTAAATGTGTGAAGCTTAGGGGGACCGCGGACAGGTGGCTGCAGGTAAGTTGTTAGGGAAACGGACACGTGCACTTCCACCCGCCATAGGCCTGGATTCTGAATCTGAAGATCGTTCGGAGCAAGCGAGATTGACCGGCACGTGCAAGTTTTCGGGTTGATGTGTGATGCCGTGGTCTTTCCACTACACAGGAAGGTTGCCAGCGCAAAAGGACGCAAACACCCTCCCTGTATCTTGCATGCATGAGCTGTCCGTTTGACTTTACGTTGATAATCTTTAGAGGTTGTTGTCCGGCCAGTGGTAAAATGGGGAATTCGGTAGCAGCCGACTGAATAATCTAACTGACTTTTTTTTTGGGTTCATGCGACCGAAAGAAACAGGTGGGTGGACGCGTTTGCCAGGAGATAAATAAGAATTGCATTTAAACTGGGGGCCTGTCTGGTTTAGGATAAATCGGACAGAAATATGAAAAAGATACTGCGTTTTTTAAGGCCAGAGCTAATCAATTAAACATGCCAGATTCATCCATATTACTATGTGCCCAATGAATGAGTTGGTCAATTTGTGGAGAATGCGATCATGACTAACCAGCCAGACATTTATTAGCATTTTCCTCGTCTTATTGATTGTGCTGGGAAGACTATAATTGGTAAAATGCCTACTAAAAAGTATCTCACCATCTCTACTTCGCATGACATAAAATTACTCGAATTAAACCTATCCAGATGCCTGCTAAAAAGTACTTTATGATCTCTTTACCACGTAGAATATTAAAATCATGACAATCACTTGTATATTCAACTCTTATTCCAAAAAAAAATTTAATTTAAAAAAAAAGAAATTTATTTTGAGGTTCCAAATAAGGGTTTTGTTTAAGGAGTGGTCCCATTGATCAAAATGTTTATCAAGATGTCTAATTGACAATATGATGTCATATATATTGACAACAGCATGCGTTATGTTGAAAACACCTCATGTTATCAATATGACATCTTGATAAATATTTTGATTAATTAACCATTTCTTAAATGAGTTCTTTATTTGGGACTCAAAATAAATTTTTCTTTAAAAATATGATTTTGATTTTATTTTATTTTTCTCTTCTCCAATCCAAAGATTATACCTTTGACAGAGGAGAGTTTTGTTGTTGCTGTTTTTAACCCTCTCCAAGTGTCAATTGTCAAATCCAGAGCCTGCGAAGGTGTCGTGACTCGTGAGTGCTAGAGTGTTCGCTGGTTTATGTTTTAGACTATGTTTAGTTTGATGGTGGGGATGGATAGGAGGGAAGGGTAAAAGATGAAAAAGTTAATATTACCCTGTTTGGTTATGTTGGATGGGAGGGAAAGGAATGGATTTTGTGTTTGGTTTAAAAGAGAAAGGGAGGCGAGAGAATGATTAATTTACCATTATACCATTACATGGTAGTTAATATTTTTCATTAATATGCATTATATATTCTTAATCATAATTATTTAATTTTTTTAATTAATTTAAGGAGATTTATTTTAAAATATGCTTTTAATTAATATTTTATTTTTAAAAATATATTTTTTAGATATTTAATTAATTTTTATAATATATTGTTAATTACAATTATATAATTTTTAATCAATTTTATAATAATATAAATTGATTACAATATATTTTCATTTATTTTATAATATTACAAAATATTTATTAATTAAAATAATCTCTGTGTAGGGATATAGTTATCTTAAAATTTGGCTCCTATAAAAAAACCTCAATTTGAAGAGGAGTCAAAATGGGGGTAGTAAAGGGAAGGGAAAAGTAAATTTTAACTCACCCAAATTTGTAAACTAAATGAGAGGAGGGGATATTTTCCATTCCATCCCTTCCCTCCAACCAAAAACACCGTTGACGACCACAAGAAAGTTCAGATATATAAGCAATTAGCAGCAGCGCTTTCGCCTCAAAAAGTTGTTCAGAGAGGGAGGGTCAAAAGACGCTATGGACGCAGCACTGTTTTCATTCCTTTGTTTTTTTTTTTTTGTATCAACTTTGTCTTTCATCTGTCCTCGTCGTTAGAAATGATCGCGACTTAATCTCTAATAACGTATCCAACCCAAAGAAATGTCAGTTTATATATTCCGCGTTCCATGTCAGTTATGTGTGGTCTTTATTTTGTGAACCAATTAAATGTCCTTAACTTGTTTCCCAGCAGGTTGTTTGGTGGCCCTAGGTACTTCTGAGCTTTCCCATTTCTTTGCTTTCGGCTTAACAGGGTTCATGCGTGAATTTCATGTCCTTGATTAGGCTTTCTGTATGTTTTTTGGGGTAAGAACTTGTGTTGGTTGTCTGGAAACTACAGTGGGAGCTAAGAAGTTCCTGGATTCTGAGTCTCATTATTGACCTTTCCATGGTTGAGCGGGTGAGGGGCATTCTGATACTTCCCTGCCCTGAGTGGATAAATGAATGTTTTCACTTACAGCTCAATATCGATCAATCTTATCTATCTGTTACTACTGCGTTATGAAATTACATTTTAACGTGTCATGACTTCCTCTCCGTATTGCTATTAAGCCACATAAAGTTTGTATTCTCGGATATTGGTTATATGCTACCCTAATTTTGTGCTGAGTAAGAATTAGTGTCTTCAAGCACTTCTCTGTTTGACCAACTCGTCACTGGTTTCATCGTCTTTCACACTTCCACTTATTTTTTTCTTGTATTACAGGTTAAAATTTAATTCATTCTGTAAACTTGAAAAGCCAAGTTTGCGGCTAAGTCTTTAGGTTGCTCCTTACAGGTCATTTTCCCTCCTGAGTTCTCTATGATCTGTCCAACAGTTAGTTGAATCAGGAAGAGAATCTACCCGATTTCCTTTCTCAAGTTCATAGTGAAGAGTTCGCGTCTTGATACTTTGTGAACCTTCTAAGGTTTACTTTGACTTCTACGATTATTCAACTTTTGCTGGTCTTTTGGCTTCGTTTGGTCCATTAAGCTTCTTTCATGTCTGATAAACTAACATGAGCATGCCTTCTTCCATGTGTTTTATCAGAACAGGTTAATCCTCACACACACCAACTGAAGCTATGTGGCTTTGGAAGTGCAAAAGTGTTGGTTCGTATATTATGATCTAAAACAACGTTGTTTGTTCTCATTGGCTATGTGATATCTTTTCATGACTGAATATGGCGTCAATTTGACAGGTAAAACAGGAACTGAATATACCATATGTCTTTGGCAAAAAAAAAAAAAGAATATACCATATATCTGTTTTTGGTACTATAGAGCTCTTGAGCTCATCTTTGGCGCTACTCAGTGTTGGAATATAATGGTTCACCCTTTGTGAATAAGAGCCCAAATTAATTTGGATTGGGGCAGAAATACAAATAGAAAAATGGTATAGATCAATAGAAGTAATTCTCCCTCTATTTATTTAAGTTTCAAATTTTATAACTTCCTATAGGTATTATATGAGGGAGTAGGAGTCAGGTTCTGCATATAGGAGAAATGGAAACTCACCGGTGGAATTTTCTCTTGGATCCTCTCTCCTTCGGTGCCTTTGCTATGTAACGTAATCAGAGTCCGCATTGGTGCTCCGATTTTCGTGTGAGTACTTAGTGAGTCAACTGATTCCAGATACGCTTGAAATCCTACACGTGTATACCAAAACCATTGACATCTGGTCTGCTGGTTGCGTACTTGGTGAACTATTACTTGGTCAGGTATCTAGCCTCTCTATGTATGCTTAATTTGGACAATTGAGCGTTCATATCTTTACAGACACTAAGCGCACTGGTAATTTCTTGCAACCTCTCTTTATTGGCGAGAGTGGAGTAGACCAGCTTGTTGAAATTATCAAGGTTAGATAAGTTATAGAAAACAAAGGATATCGTAAATTTTGTCAGATGAGAATTGTTATTATTTTAAGCTGTAAAGTTCTGGCTATTCTGTCTGTTTCCTAATAATTAATTTATTTCATTCTTTCATTTTGAGGCCTTTAACCTTCCATCACTTGCGAAGATATGTGGGATTCATGTGTAGGTTTTAGGTACTCCGACAAGGGAAGAAATCAAGTGCATGAATCCTAATTACACAGAATTCAAATTTCCGCAATTTAAAGCTCATCCTTGGCACAAGGTACTGCAATGTTATTCTTTTCTAATCTGTTCACAAACATGTATCCATAGCAATTTACGAGAATGAATTCATTTTCCAATATTAACGCAAGTGAACAATCATCATCAGATCTTTCACAAATGCATGCAGTCTGAAGCTGTGGATCTTGTCTCAAGACTGCTTCAGTATTCTCCCAATCTTCGAAGCAAAGCTGTGAGTACACAAATACATGGCGCACACAAAATGTGGTTGTGCTCTTTCACCGCCCAAAAAAAAGTGACTGTATTCTAACTTTGATACATAAGATCTATGCATCATTGCTGCTCTATCAGTGACTCACTTAGCTTTAAAAATTTTCATGTGATCAATATTTAAGTCCCAGTCTAATCCTTCTTTTTTCTGGAGGACATTTTACAAACCATATTAACATAGGCATTGCTGATGAAATTGAACTATATGTAAGAGAATTTTGTCTGTGATTCATGGAATAAGTTGGAGGCTCTTGTTCACCGATTCTTTGATGAGCCGCGTGACCCAAACACTCGGCTGCCAAACGGGTGTTTCCTCCCCCCACTCTTCAAGGCAAATGGTGAAGAATTAATTTCCAGATGAATTGTGTTGTTGTAATTTTTTGTGTAGAAGTGGTCGAATAATGCTCTGATGTACTTGCGACCGATGTGATGCAGAGCTCAAGGGAGTGCCCGCTGAGATGCTGGTGAAGCTGATTCCACCACATGCAAGAAAGCAGTGTGCTTTATATGGGGCATAACGCCTCAATCTGTACAAAAAATAGTCCACTCTGTTCTGTTCATTTGTTCTTAGTCCCCCCCCCCAACCCCTCAATATACAATATTGGCCCTGCCCGTGAAAAGCAATATGATGAGGAGCTTCACTTTCACCATAACAAGATTTTAGGATTCGATGGGTTTACTAAGCCTGAAAAAAGGAGTTTTGACTCATCAAGGACACTCATCCCTTGGTTCCGGTACAATTTAGCAGCGTAGTCTACACTTTACTTTGAGGAAACTGGTGTGTACACACACACGTACAGGGAAGAGAATTGCAGCGTCATATTCAACTAGTGTTTTGTGGGAGGGATGAAATGATGGTGGCAAGCATGATAGAGCTATGTACGTAGGAAAGGAGGAATGCAAAGCATGGCTTGTGCTTTTTTCCAGGGAATGCACTTTTCTTCTCTAATAGGGGTCATGCATGGATTCCATTATGAAACAGTTTGGAAATTATCCTTTTCCGTAAAATGTTTTTGATGGTGGCGTGAAAGCGAAGGGGCAACTTGGCCGCCCAAAGCAGAACTCAGAAACGCCGAAAGCAATCAAAGCATCCATCCCCGTTAGATTAAAAATTGATCCAATCCTCGCCAAGCAGACACCCACATCCTGAGGCCCATCTCACACAATAACCCTCCCTATTAAATTCCATCTTTACAATGCGGTCTGAGGTTAAACAATCTTCAAGTTCAGTTGTTTAAGTTTATTATAGATGAACTCTTGCTGCTGCATTCAGGTCACCCCAGGGGCTGGTCGAGCAGTTTTAAGATCTGTTTTTTTAAAAAAATTACAGATTAATATGAAATATAAAAATAAGAAATCTTAAATTTCATGTGAATGTGGGCTTTGCTGTGGTTGGTTATATGTTCATGCTATGTAAATGGAAAATAATAAAATTTTAGTGATTAATAATGGCAGTATAAAAACATGTCAAAATCCACGCACCCCTTAGGTGTGGAGAGAATTGGATCAATTTAATATCAATGTGCATGTTTGGTAAGAACTTCTTCCCAACAATACACGCAAGTCAAAACAAAACAATCTCGAAATCTATAAATTCATCATGAATTCCGTAAGTTAATAGTGAAATCCATAAACTCCTTTTTCTACGGGATTCCCAGACACACCAAATATGAACTGGTATTGGAGTGAATACTGTTGTGTGCTGTGTTTTTTAATTGCATTGATTTGAGGTGGTGGAGAGAGGGGTTTGATTGATTGGGAAGTCGGTAAGTCGTAATGAGTGGCTAGGAAGCGAGGGAGCATGGTGGCCTCATTCTGGGGCGGCGGAGGCAACCTTTCTCCCACAATCCTCAACTCTGGCACCCACCGGATGGACGGTTCCTCATCCCTCATTTTATACTCTAATAATTTGAACTTCCTCCTCCCTCATTTCTTAATTATTTCCCCTGCCCACCCCAACTATCTATCATATTATCTCCCCTCACCACTTATTTTCCCCTAATCATATAAAATACCATTATCACGATTTAGATATTTCCGTTAAATTTTTAGACGGTTTACGCACCAACTATAAATGTGTTGGAATATTAGTGCCACTGCCACATATAGGTGACCTTCTCGTCTATATATATTCCATTTAAGGAATTCAACATTCCTTGATTTCTGGTTTTCAATCTTTAAGGTAGTGTTAATGATTTACTAAAAAGTTCGAATTGAGTTTAAATTTTAGGCCTAAAAAATTGAATTCCAGAGCACTCATTGGTTCAACTGATTCTTTTTTATAAAAGAATGAAGGTAACCTTTCATTTATCCCCAAGATTCAGAGCAAATGGACTTTTAAGTCTCAAATTTAGTCATAACTTGCTCCCATTAGGACAGATGAATTGTATACCGTTCATCGTTCATCACCCACTTGAATTTAGTTACAATGATTTGTGAATGGTTTATCACAAAAGCCAACTTGGGGTTGGCCAAGCATGGGAGTGCGCATGCAAATGAAAAGATTCTGACAAAATAAGCGCAAGGGTATTTATATAGCAGCATCAAACCCCAACCTACTGATACATGTGTGTGTACGTGAAATTCTCGTCAAAATTCCTCTCCTCTTCAGAACCAATTCTGAAATCTTCAACTTGAAATAGCGAGAGATAGAGAGAATGAGAATTGAGAGTTAGAAGAACATGGGAGGATGATGTGTGAATTGGCCACCGGTCATGATACTGAATTGTCGTGTTCCGTTTTACTCTCTTCCAGAGAGCACACAAGAGTGACTTGCACACTCCCCATTCTCTAAACAAATCATGCTCACTGCCTATGTTGTGCTTGTCGGTTCCCACTTGTTAACCCCTTTAAACAATTCCTAATGAAACTCTAGCAGACCTTCCACTATCCCTTGTCCTACCCACACCCAACTCCCATATATATAAACCACCTCACCCCTTCCCATTTTGCATGTACTCCCACCACTGCCAAACTCTGCTAACATAACTCCTTCTGTACAAAGCAGCTACCTACATTGAGCCACTTTGTTTTATTAGAGTCTCTTCTTCACAGTGTGTGAGTCATTTGACGTCTGATTTTCTAGTTTCTTGCTAGTGGAACAAACGCCACAAGTTGAACACATTACTCCCCCCCCCCCTTCTCTCGGTCAATTCTACTGAAAAATTAATATGCTCAAGATGAAGCTTTCCCCTATTTCACTCGTTGCATTCTGTGTGTTTTTACTTATCATATTCCTTTCCGCCCAAGCCAGACACCATTCCCACTCCAAACACCGGCATTCGCATTCTCATCGTATATCATCTGAAATATCTCTGCCTCCTGCTTCAGCACCCTCCCCTTCTAGTCCTACCCCTCCTTATGATGAAGCTCCCAGCTCCGCTCCTTATAATGCCTCTGGTTTTTTTGATGTGCGAACCTTTGGGGCCGTCGGAGATGGCATAGCAGACGATACAGAGGCATTCAAGATGGTATGGGACTCTGCCTGCCAAAGTGATCTACCGCTAAATGTCATCCTCGTTCCCAGTGGCTTCTCCTTCGTGATTCAGTCTACTATATTCACAGGTCCTTGTCAAGGTGGCATCGTCCTCAAGGTAATATAATGTACCGACTCTGTATAGTCTGCATTTATACTTTGATTGTTCGAGGGTAAGATAAAGCTCACAGCTGATATACTTTGCCGTTCGTTGAACATGTTGAAGGTTGATGGCTCCGTTATGCCACCCGATGGACCAGACTCCTGGCCGAAGAACAACAGTAAACGCCAATGGTTGGTGTTTTACAGAATCGACGGCATGTCATTGGAAGGAGTTGGCTTAATTGATGGCAGAGGACAAAAATGGTGGGACCTTCCCTGTAAGCCTCACAAGGTACTCATCATCGTCAATTGAAAATTCATGAAACACATTACAACAATTTTAGCAAAATAGAACACCTGCTTATATCTATCATATGATCAATGGCGCTGCAGGGACCTCACGGATCTACATTGCCTGGACCATGTGATAGCCCAATTGTACGTTCGTCATAAATCTCTTTTTCTCTACCTGCATATTGTATTTTTATACTATCTGCTGCTTTGTGATTGAACATAGTTGTTCATAAACACGATGCAGGCAATAAGGTTTTTCATGAGCTCCAACTTAACTGTGCGAGGACTCAGGATCAAGGATAGCCCCCAGTTCCATTTCAGGTTTGATGGCTGCAAACATGTCCAGGTAGAATCAATCTATATAACAGCTCCGGCACTAAGTCCCAACACCGACGGAATCCACATAGAGAATACCAACGACGTCAAAATATATAACTCTGTTATTTCGAATGGTCAGTTACAAACTCAAATTCTCGTTAGTTAATCAATTCGCTAACACCATCACTGATAACCTGTTAACTTGCTCATATTTCTCCCATCAGGTGATGACTGCGTGTCCATCGGGTCCGGTAGCTACGATGTTGACATAAAGAACATTACATGCGGACCTGGTCATGGGATCAGGTAATTAACTTGTTAACTTTCATGTACACACTACTTAACTTCTACCAGCTAATTCATAAATAATTCTCGAGCTAATTCATAGTTTCATCTTGCTAATTAACTTATCAGCATTGGTAGTCTGGGGAATCACAACTCCAAAGCCTGTGTTTCAAACATAACAGTGAGAGACTCGGTGATAAAAATGACAGCAAATGGGGTGAGAATAAAGACATGGCAAGGTGGATCAGGATCAGTATCAGGAGTGAGCTTCAGTAACATTCACATGAACAG
>JANTPZ010092691.1:0-11070 GCA_025593235.1 Vachellia pachyceras
TCTTTATCTTTCTTCTTTCCTACCTTTTCTTTCTTTTTTCTTTCTTCTTTCCTACTCTTTCTTTCTTATCTTTCCTCTTTCCTACTTTTCATTCTTTATCTTTCCTCTTTCCTACCCACTTTTTTGCCTCAGAATATGTAAAAACTAATAAATTCCCAAACATAAATCACTTTTCAAAACCTAGATTTTACCTTAGAATCTGTAAAAGCTATTTTTCAAAATTTATTCTCCAAAGCATAGGTTTTTCCTCAAAATCTATAAAAACTATTTTCAAAATAGCTTCCAAACAAGTCCAAAGATACCCTTACCGGAGCATCATCGCTGGTTCTGGGCGGCCGTCACCGACCGGAACTCCAGTTGCCATCCACCGGATAATATAATTCTCCCAATAATAAATTCTTCAATAAGGATTTTCAGCAGTTTTTTAATAAATCACATAAATTTATTTATTTTAAATTTGACAATTATAATGATATCGGATAAAGATATAGGACGCCCTGTCCTGGTCAAGTTCGGATTTTTATCACATAAGACGCGCTCTTTAGCGCGTGAGTAAAGCTGGCCATAACGCGCTCCAGGGCTGTGGTCGCCGTAATCGCATGCGCGCGAGAATTGTCTCTTATCCAGACCATCACGTCCATCTCTGATAAATCCCTATATCAAGGTTGTCCTCCCTCCTGCTGTTTCAGATCTTACTTCAACTCGGATCTTGGATCGGTTGACTCGTCATCTATCCACTCCTGGACAAATTTGATTTCATCAATCTTCTCGATTCGACCTGGTAAATCGGTGATCTGGTTCTGTTTTCTCATCCTTATCCAAGTCTCTCTTTTAGATCTATACTTCTGTTCCCCCTCTTATTTCTTCTCTCTTTAGATGTATTCATCTTTGCGGTAACTTTTAACGGTTGGTGTTATTGGATTTAAGGTGAAAATATGGATTCGATGGACATCGTTGGGAAATCAAAGGAAGACGCTTCCCTCCCTAAAGGTACCTTCTCCACTATTTTGTGAATTTGATTGGTTGTTGATCTAAATCTGTTCTTCCTTAACTCTATCTGGGAATTCCCTGGATGGACAAGATGATTCTGCGAGATTGAAAAGTTGATTATTTTAAAATATTGATCATTTGGGCTTATACGCAAGAACCTGTTATCCGGCTATCACTTTGAATCAACGCGATTCACTAACTCCAGAAGATCCAGACGGCTGAATTTAAAAATCAGAGTCAGAATATTTTATATACCTCTATATTCTGAGACAGCTTCATGATACTTCTAATTTTCAATTGAAATTGACATTTTTGGTTATATTTTGCCTGAATAACATAATGTGGCCTTATTTAAACTGGATGTTAAGTGAGATCATACATGGCACAGAACTTTTATTTCTGGTTAACAAGTTGACGTCAAGAAGCCACGGTTAGCGGGATATATATTTCTTACATGGAAGTAGGGTCTTGTACTATTGATGTTTCTCCTTTTCCCGGTTGTAACTGACTCCCGTTCAGCCTATTACTGCTAATTATGGTGGTATCTGGTTCCTTTAATTTTGATGTGACCTAAGGGCCAAATGATTTCCTTTATAAGTTTATCGTTAATGCTTCGTAGCTTTGTTTACTTACTAAAACAAATTATATTTTTGGCCAGCAACTATGACGAAAATTATTAAAGAGATGTTACCCCCTGACGTACGTGTTGCGAGAGATGCACAAGATCTATTGATCGAATGCTGTGTAGGTGAGAACTATTATGTAACTTCTGATTGCTTTTTAAATTTTAGCAGTTACTTCTTAGTTTGTTCAACCCGTGTTTTAATTATTTTCTCTATCAAGTATTACTCTTAGTTGTAGAATGCAAATTTTAGCGTAGGTTTTGGGATTATTAATTGATGAACATGTTATTCTAAATTTGGTGATAATTATGGTTAAACTTCCCATCATCTTATTCGTTTGAGTTGTTCTTGGGTACATATATTTGTAAATTTAATGAACACTCTTTTGACTCTGCTGTCTTATATATTACAAACATGAACATGTGAAAGTTATTCTTAATTTCTTATGTTGTCTTCTCTTTCTTCTTTGTATGGCCATACTAATTAACTTGAAATAAATGTTGCATTGCTTGAATTCTGTGACATTTTGGCTTCAGTTGTATTACTGAATATGATTTTGTTGGTCTATATTTTTGTAGAGTTTATAAACCTTGTTTCGTCAGAGTCCAATGAAGTCTGTAATAGAGAGGATAAACGGACAATTGCACCAGAGCATGTATTGAAGGCTTTACAGGTTATTCATCTACCTAATGCATTGTTCAAGCCAAGTGTGTTCGTTGGTTTACATCCTAGTTTTTAATTGGTGTCTCCTCCAGAGTCATATATTTCATTTTACATTTTAATTTTCATCTTTGGTTTCTATCTAAAAGAAAAGTGACCTCTGGCTTGCTGTTGTTCTGATTATGCTTATGTACCTTTTATGTTGTAAAGTGACCATATTGGTTTTTACATTTCTTTCTCTTTGTCGTGGTTGTACTGCAATTGGTAGCCAGTTTTTTGCTTTTTTCAAAGGGTAATTGAATCCTGTGGTGTCATTAGGCTTCTTTTTTATATTATATATCATGTTATTAACATAAAGGTTATAAAGATGGCTTTCCATTTTGTTTGTAATGGTAGATGTTTGGTGAATATGGTGGGCGTTAAACCCTTAGGAGAGGCACGTGAATATTAATGGTCATGTATCGTTTGTTGAATTGGAGTGGGATAAACACCATATAGCTTAATCTTTGACATGAAAATCAAAATCAGATAAAAGGTCTTATTGATGTAGCTTATGGAAGTTATGTCAACGCTTGATAGGATCAAGATCAGTGGCAGTTTAGTTTTGCCCTCATTTAATTTGTTTTCTAAAAGTAAATTAGCATAGTTATAATTTGTTGCTTTGTTAGCTTCTTTGCCCCCACTTTTTTTTTTCAAGTTGCTGCATCATTGTCTACAATTAGATCTATGCTTAGCTTTCCTCTCTTGTTAGGGTGATCTCTTTAAATGCCTCATTAAACACCCATATTTTTTGCGTCCAGTTTAATCGTTGTTCCATCCTTACTGTGTGCTTTCCCTTGCTTGTTGCTAACAGATTATTATTTACTATAGAAATGTCTTTTTAGTGCAATATATTTTGTGTTTTTTTCTCTTAGCGTAACAAGTTTGTTCTCTATAATCACAAGTATATTTGCATGAAATTGTGAAGATTGGTTGGATCATATATTTACTAACGTGCCTGAAAGATTTTTATTATTGACTTGCACCTGCTTTATTCAGGTTCTTGGATTCAGTGAGTATATTGAGGAGGTTTATGCAGCATATGAGCAGCACAGGATTGAGACCATGGTATTTTGTTTACTTTCAATGCACCTTGTTCTTCTGAATTGTTAGAAACTTAGAATGACATGTGACTTCTTAATAGTATATCTCCTTTTATCGCGTCCCTGCTCTTTCTTTTCGGGTGAGTACTGTTATCAAAAGACCATGAAAATCTTGAGTGGGCCTTGTTTATCCATACCATCCTAATGAGAGCGGAATTTGTATTGTCAAATCCGGGTCCAACTAGGGTGATTATCTCTTAAGGGGGCACTTGCAGCCTGATGGACAGGTTAGTTCGGTATGATACCTGAGATCGCTGCCAATGCATTGTGTGGCTGCACAAATCAATGTCACCTGTGCTGTGAGGTCTCTAGCCTATGCTTGCGGCAGTAGCTAACTAGCTATCCTTAAAAAAATAAAACTTAAACCATGATGTTAGTTAAATTTCAAGTTGAATCAAGTGTTCTGTGCTTGTGACATCAGTATGACGTATGGTCGACTAATGGTCTGAATTCCATGACACGAATGCTCAGTGTTTTCTTTGTATACGTCACTACTGGTCCCTAGAGGTGGGGTTGATCATGGACCAGTGTTCTTGCTTGCATTTTAACTTTTAACTTGAAAGGAAGATAAAATTATTTCTTTTTTTTTATTGATTTTGGTTGCCTTACACAGCAGGACTCTTTAAGAGCTGGTAAGTGGAGCAATAGTGCTGAGATGACTGAGGAGGAGGCATTACTGGAGCAGCAGAGGATGTTCGCAGAGGCGCGTGCTAGAATGAATGGTGGGGCCATTGCTTCCAAGCAGCCAGATGCTGACCAAACTTTAGATAGCTAACTTCATCAGAATATATTCATTTTTCTTCAAGTATAGGCAAAGCATCTCTCTCTGCTTCTCAGTAGCTCGACTATGTACAAAAATACATTTACTAACTCGCCTTCCCTAGGCAGATGTGCTAGTTATTTGAACCCCTATGAAACCGTATGTCTGCACGTTAATGTAAGTAGTGAGAATTCATGAAAACCTCTATTTATAATTACGTGTAACTATTTTTCTTTCACCTCTTGCATCCTTTCACCTGTCAACTATATCTGGTTGGCACAAATGATTTGGTACATCGAAACAATAGGTCTCTGTTTTTCTGTTAAAATTGACTACAGGACTTGGGGTGCACTGTTGAATGTTTAGGTTAACGTTTGTACGACTGAAGCTTTAACAAATTTTAAGTTTGCAAATTGAAGTTTGAGCAAATGTGATTGAGTGAAAAAGTCACCTGAACATATCACTTTCCCTCAAAAAAGAAAAGGTAATATGAACAGAGGGACTTATGGCCAACATGCTCCAAACATGCTCTCCAAGAATGAAGCAAACGTGATTTAATACATCAGGAACCTCAAAGGCTCTTTAAGGTTCTTCCAAATTGATGGGGATAAGGTCAATTGCTCAATGAAACTCACTCAATACCTCTGAATAAGTTAAAACGCACTGGAGAGGGAGGGATTAGTTTGATTTTGTCTGTAATTAGTGGCGAGTAAATAGGAGAGAACTGGCGGTGGGGGCCCATGAACAATGAAATTAGAAATAAACAGTGAGATTGTCAGTTCGTAGGTAGGTGCAATGTAGACTCTGCACCCAACATATTCCATGGGACTCTCAACTGGATGATGCCATGAAGGTGCACGTCCAGCACCAGCAGACATGGATGCAGGAAGGTATGTTAGGGCATGTCAAGCTTGAACAGTGATGGATTTGTATTTTGTTTGTTTTGGCTTTAAAATTTTTGTTTTATCTTTTTACCGTTTTGGACATCAAGTCAAAAGAGAAAGTCAAGCACAATCCTGCTCTCTCTGTCCCACAACCACAAGAAAGTGAAACAACAAACACATTGTCTCCTTAGTTCCTTTCTTTCTTTTCATTTTTCTTTTTTCCCCTTTTTCAAATGCACTCTATAGTCTATCCCAACCCTCTATCTCTCTGCGTCTCATTTCCTGTATCAGCTGGTGGGACTGCCCTTGTTTCTTTTGTCAGGATTCTCTTGCATTTACACCATAGGTCTATAAACAGAGAATTAATTAAAGCACCCTCCATATCAATAAAAGGAGAAGAAAACTAGATTCTTTCCCAACCCATTCACATATTTAATAGGAGTTTTTTCCCCTTTCTCCCGATGAAGACAGGCATGGCTGCTAGAACCTCCCAAGATTTCTCCTCCAAGAGGCACTTCCACTGGACAAAAAAGGTCGGTAATGAAGAATCTGAAGCTCCCGCTTCAGAATCAATCTTAAAAATGATTGAGGAAGAGGGAAACAAGGAAGATAATAACAAGAATCCAGAATCAGCAGCTACATCACAACAAGCAGCAGCAGCCTCAAGAAGGAAGCTTCAGGCCATTGCAATCTCAAGGCTTCGATCCATTCTCACTAAGTTTGGTAAGAACCGTTCGAGCCTACCCTTTGGCTTAGGTCCTAGAGTTGTAGGAACCCTCTTTGGGTATCGACGTGGCCATGTACATTTTGCATTCCAAAAGGAACCCACTTCACAACCAGCCTTCTTGATCGAGCTTGCCACGCCAATTAGCGGTCTTGTTCGTGAAATGGCATCTGGGTTAGTTCGAATCGCTCTGGAATGTGACAAAGAGAGGAAGGAAGAAGGGAAGAAAGCTGTGAGATTGCTTGAAGAACCAGTATGGAGGACATACTGTAATGGGAAAAAATGTGGGTTTGCTACAAGAAGAGAATGTGGACCAAAGGAGTGGGATATACTGAAAGCCGTTGAGAAAATTTCCATGGGTGCTGGTGTTTTGCCTGCTGAATCTGGATCTGATGTTGGAGCTGGTGGTGATGGTGAAATCATGTACATGAGAGCGAAGTTTGAGAGAATTGTGGGGTCCAGAGATTCTGAAGCTTTCTACATGATGAATCCAGATAGCAATGGTTCTCCTGAACTCAGCATATACTTGCTCAGAGTCTAGCATCAACAGAAGCTCTGTTTTTTAGTCACTTAGTTAATGTCCCCTTTCTTTTTTGAAACACTAAGCGTCCATGGAGGCCTAGTCTTCTCCAAGTTCTTTACTTTCTCATCTTCTTTTGTTTTTTTTACTTAGATTAGTATGAGAAGTGGACTTACTGTGTCGGAGGGAGGTGGATAATTAGTATACTTTACAGCATGGTGATGTGGGTGCGTGGGTCATGAAGATGAAATGGTGTCTGTGTATAGTTTCTTCTTTTCTCAAATCCTTCTTTTCAATTAGTGATCAGACAAAAAAAGTCGTTGCAAATCATTAATGTCTGCACATTGTTATTTGTTTGATTCACTTTACCAACTTCATTATGCCTTGTTATGCCTTCTCTGCACTTTACACCGTTTCGTCATTGAGATTTGTAGTATACTGATATGATCATATTGAAGATAATTCATATACATATATATATATATAGCTTGAATTGATCAATTAAATCAGGTTTTGTTCTCTCTCTTTCTTCTTTATCAGTTGGATATGATAGCTTCATAATTACTATTGTGAAGCACTTGTTTCCCTGTTCAGTTAGGATTCTGTATCAGCAGCATCTTTATCTAACCTTATAATCCAAACTATTTATGTATTTGCTCTAAAAGCTAAAGACTGTTCCAATCATGGCTGTTGATGCCAATTTTGTTTGTGAAATGATCCCAACAATTTTTTTTTTTTTTTTCCCTAATCATAGAAGTCATCAAAAGCAATATATATATATAAAAAATAAAAAGGGAAAAATTAGAAATTTCATATCCCGACATGTGATTACTAGACGTCTAGACCCCATCCATGCCTTCCTTTTTTTTCTTTTGTTTATACACTTGGCCATCAGCTTTTACTTTTGTTGACTGCTTTTTATTATGTTCATCTTCTTTTTTTAATTTTCTGTTTTGGGGTAGAGTTAATTAATTGGCATTGTTCAAATTTGTATTTATTCTCATCAATTCATTACTCATTGTAGTTTGTGCGGCTAGAGCTGCAAAGTGTAGACCATATAGCCCACCAACGCTATAACAAAGATGTCCAAAAATAAAGAAAATGCCTTTAACTTGATAATATGGTCATAATGATGTTCACCTTTTTTCTTCACCTATCCTAGTTTTCAGGCTTTTCCAATGTTAGTGATATTACAAATGGTTCATAAAATATAGTATTTAAACCATGTGATGACGAATATATATATGTGATATCAACAGATTGGGATTGCATTTAAAAATATATTCTACTTATCTATTTATATTAATTTACCATTTTCAAATGCCTTCTTTTGAGATGTCAAGGGGCATGTGATAATATCATTTTTGGTGGTGTTTCATGCCATTCACAAAACCATTAAAAAAAGGTGATATTTTTCAAAGCATGAACTTGTGAAGTTTATGCAGTAGAATACCAATTATGGTATTTTATTTTTTGGCAACCACCAGTAAAGACAAGTAAATTCATTTTTCTAATGTTTATATGACACTTTTTACATTGATATGATTATGAGTAGATTTACACAGTTCACCTTCACAGTACCATTCAAAAGCTTCAATTTGGAGAGAAGAAAAGGAGGAAAGGCGTGGCTTACAGCTGCCGGAAAGTAAATAAGAGTTAATTAAAATAAATCATTATCATCATCTCCTCATCATTGTTCAAGGGAATCAAAAGCTCAAAGCTTGAAATAAAGTTTTGGCAGTGCTTTATTATACAGTTAATGCTTTAATTAGTGCACTTATACCCCCCAGCCCACCACTGCTGAATAGAGAAACCAAGAAGAACTTGGAAGAGTTAACCAAGGTTGTGATGTCCTCCTTTATTCTCAAGCAATTGGTTAAACTAGTAAAAAAGTTTTTTACACAAAAATATTTAAGGGAGTTGAGTTCAAGGCTAGCTTACCATGATTAATATATGCTTTCAAGTCAATCGGCAAAGTACTAATACCAACTTAATTATAAATTTTAAGTTTGGACTTGAATGTGCAGCAACATATATCATAGAACTTGCCACCGGAGAGGGTATTGACTTAGTTCAATCCAAATTAGTCGAACCCTAATAGCAAGCTTGGCGGCTCAGAATATGGTCCATCCAAAAAATATCTAAGTCCAATTTAGTTAGAAGCTTTGTATAATTTTTTCCCCCAAAATTCTTTAGGCTCCACACATGGTACTATGGTGGAGCGCTGCTTGTCAACTAGCTATAGGGACATGTTTGTCATTTCATTAGAAAAAATATATCTACATAAATCGAGATATTACATACTTATCTTATAGACTGTAAATCATGTTGAAAAAATAAATTCAAACAAACACCCTATCCAATGGCAAAGTGCTTGATTTCAATGTGTATGCATGTTTTCGTGTATGCCTAAATTTAATAAGTGGGTCTTTGCCAAAAAAAAAAAATTGGTTGGTTACACACAGAAATATATAAAAATTTCTTTCAAATTTTACAGGGCTTCGTTTGTATTACTTAAGATCATTAACATATGGATTAAGTTGATTTTTTTGAGATGTTTGAAAAAGTTAAATAAATGATTTAATTAAAAAATATATTGTGAAATTTTTATATTATCATTATATTATATTGATTTAAGTTAGACAAATTAATTTAAAAAAAAAATGAGAAATATATTGGGTGAATAGTTTCTTTAATCTTATGTTAAAGATTAGAGCAGTACTATTTTTTGCCACATATTATTATAAACTCACACTTATTGCATACTTGTCGTATAGTGAAAAGGTTTATACTTACAACACCACTGCTAGAAATAGCATGTGAAGACTCATAAATTATGCCTCCAAAAAGTTGTGAAAATTGGGGGGAAAAAGTCATGTATGTAGTCATGCACATTTTTTATACTCTCTCTATATAAAAACAAAGTAAATAAAAATTTTAAATATAGACTTTTTACTAATTTTCTTAAGAAAGTTCAACATTTAGCCTAAAAAGTTATAGGGAGCACCATGGCTATATTAGGACTTGTTTGCCATCACTTCATGAAATCTAGGTTTAGTTTTAAAACCTAGGTTTCGACCTAAAATTTAGGTTTTGTCAAGTAGAAAATTTATTCTGAAAAATTATTTTGGTTACAAAACCTCGGTTTGAAACCTATGTTTTCTCTTTCATATTTTTTCCTCTTTTTCCTACTTGTTCGTCTTTTTTCTTTACTACTTTTTTCCTTCTTTCTTGTTCATTTTTCATACTTTTTCTTTCTTTCTCTTTTCTCTTTTGTACCTTTTATTTCTTCTCTTTCCTCTTTCCTACTTTTCATTTTTTCTCTTTCCTACCCACTTTTTTGCCACCCATTTTTTTGCCTCGGAATTCGTAAAAATTAATAACTTTACAAACATAAATCAATTTCAAAACCTATATTTTGAAATCTGTATAAATCAAGTATAGATTTTGCCTCGAAATCTGTAAAAACTATTTTACAAAATCTAGATTTTGCCTCGAAATCTGTAAAAACTATTTTACAAAATCTAGATTTTACCTCAAAATCTATAAAAACTATTTTTAAAATATCTTTCAAAACATGCCCTTATAGGCTCCCTGCAAAGCGTAGGAAATAATATAGTGGGGAACTTCTAATGAGTGATTCAATGAAACAAAAACGTCATTTTCACTCTTTTTTTTTTTGGTTGTGGATGGGGCTCAATACTTGATTGTGCACATCAAAAGCATCTGAGGTAGAGTTGCCTATCCCAAAGATTATTTCTCGGATTCAAAAGACCTATTTTTACTTGCAATTTAAAATCTGGAAGCAAAAAATATTGAGTCAGTTGAGCATCATATGATCAGAAAACACAATGGATTGGAAGTAGCTGCATCAAATACATGATAAGAATACATTATGGAAAGATAAAGGTATTGAATTGAACTATTAGTATGCAATATCCAAGATCCGTATGCGTTAAACATTTTTTTCTTTCTTTATTTTTTCCCTAAAAACACGTGTATCTTTCTATTTGAAATAAAGACAATCATATTCAACACACAGTTATAATAAATGTTGGTACATCTTATGGCAAGAATTCAAATTTTAATCCAGTATACTATGAGAGCCCTAACTACTTTTGTTGGATATAAACCCAATGGGTATTTTATTGGGATAATTACCCAAAGGTCCCAAGTAATAGAATGGGCCCGTTTGGTAAATTGCCATAAGCCACTTATAAGTGCTTATTCACATAAGCCGAGGCAAATATGTGGAGGAGATTGTCTCGTTTTGCGGAAAAGCACTGTTAAACGTGCTTATGAAAATAAGCCCATGGTTACCAAACAGGCCCAAATGTGTTACAAAATAATCTTGTAAATGGTAGCTGACTCACTTGTAAATTGTGCTTTTCGACTTGTCATTAACGACCTCTTAAAATCATTTTGTAACACATTCCCTTACTTGGACATTTGGGTAATTCTCCCTTTATTCTTTATTCTTTTTCATAATGAGTGTATTAGGTGGCTTTTGTACATCTAGTAAGAGTTAGGAAATTGGCCTGCTCCCACAGGATTGACCTCAATTAGGTTAAGACATCGGGCCTGCACCTACTTGAATTAGGCAAAATGTGGATTAAATCTCAGTCATCTTCATCAAAGCATCATAATCAACGATGTTGAATCTACCAAAAGTGATTAGCTTATTATGATAAATTAAGATTAAAATATCTAATTAGAGAAATATTTATATTAGTATTAGATTATTTCTTAAAAATGGTTGCTTCTAAC
>JANTPZ010092692.1:0-14879 GCA_025593235.1 Vachellia pachyceras
AATGATAAATCTATGTTGTTAATTTATTGAGGGGTTTTTCCATCGCTACGTTAATTTGTTAAGACCTTCTGTTAGGTAATGATAAGTTTCCACTTAAGAAATAACAATATATCTCTGTAATTAACTTACTGTTAATTATTACATTTCTTTTTTGGCATTTCTCTGAAGTCGGAGGAAAGGCTACGGATTCACGGGCTCATGTGATATAGATCAGGTGTGGCGGGGTCTGATGTTAATCGGTTCTTTTTAAAGGGGGATTGGCCCAATTATAGTTTGTGGTCAGGCCCAAGATAGAAATCATTGTTGAGCAATGAAAATAAAAAAAAGACAAATGACTTACAACGAAAGAAGGGTCTGTCCCAATCATAAAAAACAGATGTGTATACAGTAACTATCGTTGGGAAACTCACTCACTATTTTCAGGTGTGTGACATGGGTCGGGTCCGGATTAGTCGGGGCGAAGCTCCGGAAACCGGACGGGAAACAAAAAAAACATAAAGAAGGGTTTGTCCCAATCATCAAAAGAAGGCCTCCACACACACTACATGTACCTTGTTATAAGATTGGAAGGGATTAAAAGGAGTTTGAATCTAACGTAAGACATCGCAACTCATAGTATCATGAATTAATATACAAATATCATGTGGTAGTTTTCAACTTCCATGGTCTCATTCCAATATTTCAATTCACCCTTAGCTGATTGTGGTTTGTGGGGGACCGTACCCCCCCCATCCATATGTCCTCCTCTACTTTCACTATGTGCCCAATCCACGCATGTCTTCTGCTCTCTTGTCTTCCCTCTTGGAAATACGGTGGGGAAGTACTTTTACGTAAGTCAAGTAAACATGTGGAGAATATTATCTCGTTTTACGGAAAACACTGTTGAACATGCGTTTGGCTTTTCTAAACATTGTCATAAACAAGCACGATGTGTGTTTGGATATTCTTTTTTCACGTTGCACACAACCGAGACAAAACTCTTCTCATATACTTACTCGACTTGCATAAAAGAACTTCTCTATCGTTTTCCCGAAAGGGGCTATAACACTGTATTACCGGTTTAACTGATTTCATAGGATTAAAATATTTAAATAAATAACTTTTAAAATTTATATTTATAGTTTTTCTTCAAACTAATCTACCTTATTTATAAATTAATTTACGAATTTAATGATACATGTAAGTATTTTAGAAAGATCAAGTAACATATATTATAATTATGTAATTTATTTAGACATTTTTATCTTTCTAATTAGTTGGCATGTATATTATATTAAGCATCATCAAATGAAGTATATTGATATATTAATATAATATAGTATGTCAATCTGATCTACTTAAAAATTTATCCGAAGTCATCAACTATTTAAGTGGTCTTAGATTTTGTATCTTTTTCACTAACCTTAATTATTTTTATCATTCGATCAGATCTTATGTAGTTAACACACATGAGGCGGCCCATAATAGGATGATCGCGAATTTATGTTCAATTATTCAATTTATTTGTAAACAAACACTCTTCCATGTAATTAAATATATGGACACTTATTATATACCTGGCATCACTACAAAAATATTACGTTCAGAATTTCAGCTGTAACTGAAAAAGTCTGAGTTACCGTTGAAAGTTAAACTTTTAGCGGCAGCTTTTTTATATTATCGCTAAAGGCAAAACTTTTAACGGTGACTTTTTCTATTGCAGCTGAAGATGACACGTTCAGCGGCAACATTTTTTTATCGTTGCTGAATGTGACATCTTTATTAGCAACTTTTTTAAGTTACCACTAAAGGTAAGAATTTCAGTGATGACTTTTTCTATCACCATTAAAAACAACAAATTTAATATTTATTTCATTTCTAAAATTTTTATAAAAAATTATGAAATTAATAATTATATAAGTATAGAAAAATTATTATACAATCAATAATATATTATATATAAAATAATAAATGCATACATTAAACTTAACATTCAATTTATTTTTAGTTTCTGATAATTCTATATATTGTGTATATATATATATATATGGATATATACATAAATGTCTACAATTTTTTATGTAGCAAAATATTATATATATATATATTTAACTATGCATTTAAAATATGTAAAATCATTACAGATCAATTGGCAAAGGCTTAGGCACTCACTCAAGGGGTTGGAGGTTCAATTCCCAGTTGGTGAAGCATGGACCATGACAAGGTGAGGTGGCATGTATTTAGCGACATGTGGTGTGCAGGGACTGGTGATAGTCGTTGCTGATGTGGAGCTGGTTATGAGGTGGCTAGGGGAGAGCACGGAACCCTTAACCTGCGAAGCCCGCCCGGATCCGGGAAAAATTCCCCAAATTGGGCCCGCCCAATGGTGGCCCGTTACGGGTGGGCTAAAACTCGCCCATATCAATAATACACGGGCGGGCTATGGGCATGCCAACGGGCTGCCCGTACCCGCCCATATATGTTTTTTTTTTGAAAAAAAAGAAGCTTAACTCAGCCCCAAATGGCCCAAATTGCATGCTTGCCGTCTGCCCCAAATGTTATGCTCCTGCCCAAATTGCTTCAACCCTAATTGGTTATTGAGTATTGTTGACAAATAATCTGCTCCAAGCTTCCGAGTCCCGACTCCGTGCCCTAGATTGAGATTCACCGTTACCGAGCTGAGCTGAGATTGTGAAGATGATGACAAATAGGAGCCAGAGATTGTGCTGGTTTTGTCCACAATGGCGGCAATGCGAGGTGAGAATCCAAGCTCCCAACTCCGTGCCCTAGGTTGAGTTGATGAAGGAGGTGAGGATGAAGTTGGTGGAGTTGTGTCAAGAAATGGCCCCCAAGGATATTGTGGCAACTTCATCTTCGCATCTGCCATCCATTGCTTTGATCTTCATCTTTGCTTTCACAGTAACTGCTTGGAGGAGAATGGCGACAGTGTTGATTGGCTAAGCAGATCCATCAAGGAGCTCAAGCTTTGCCGTAATTCCAAAGATCGGGACTTTGAGTGGCACATAAGCACTGTGCGGATGTGGGTGAGCTCTGCAATCCCGATGAGAACACCTGCACTGATTTGTCGATGGATTCGACAGTGCTTCGTGTTGTTTAGGTACTATTAATCCTCTTTCTCTCATCAATCACTAAACCTCTAAACATTGATCTTGAAAAAAAATTGTTGATGATCTCTGTGAGTGCGTGTGGACTCGTTTGTGGATTGAATCTGAAGTTCTATGTGCTGGTTGTTGAGAATTTTCCTATCAGTATTACTTTGAGATGTTTCTTATTGAATCTGATTCAGTAAAAACGGAGAAGATTTTGCTGAAGATGGTTGTATTTCTTTGTCTTTGTCAAAGAAAACTTGGTTTGATTTTCAACAACTTATACGGGTTACCCATTACCCGCATGAAGCCCGCCCATTTATTCTTAGCTCGTATAAAATTGTTCAAACAGGTTGAGGCATGCCCGTACTCGTGAAACCTTAAACGGGTGGGCAACGGGTTAGGACATGGGTAGCCTAACCCGCCCGTTGCTCCCCTACAGGTGGCATATATTTAGCAACCTGTTTTTGTTGTCGCCAAAGGTGACCTTCAGTCACAGCTGAAAAGACTTTCAGCAACAATTGTTACAGCGTAGACTTTTTAGTAATGACTTGTTGCTACATAAAATTTATTCGCGGTAACTTTTTATACTTTAAACAATGACTTTTATCCTTTTTTTTTTTCAGTGCATCATTTCTTTATATTGACAAATGCACCGAGTCCCATACCTTTCAAAATCGCTTTTATATGCTTTAAAACATGGGATTTACTTAAATATAATTTTAAATATTTCATGTTTACATCTCTTCACTTGTTTGTCCATGGTGCAACTGGTTGGACATGATAAGTTTTTGTCTCGATGTTTTTTATAAAGATGTCAAAAAAAAAAATAAGACCTTAATGCATACGTCGGTCACTTCTCGGTGTTTGCTTGTCCAGTCGATCCACATTCACTAATCAATTTTCCCATCGCACAGTGGCGGACACAGGGATGCAAATTATTTTTGGAGAAGATAAGTGAGACTTATTTTTAATATCTTTTGAAAAAAATTTAAGCAAAAATTCAGTGGGTTCAAAATTAGCAAATGAATGGATGCAAAATAAATCACATAGTACTAATATATACCTAATTTTCTGGAAGTCAGGGGATGAGGGTACACCTAGTAGGGACCAAGTAGGTCCGCCCTTTGCCACTACATGTAGATCGATTCTCTTGTAGTTGTACCTTTGATTCATATGGGAATGAACAGTTAATTAAGGCATGACTAGTGAAATTAAATACACCATGTAAATCTCTGCAAGATGTTAGTTAGATTAATTAAGCAAATAAATATCTTTCTCGCTTGCCATTGCATGAATATGAACATGAGCTGTATAGCATATAAAAATAATAATCATTAAAAACCAAGGGACAAGAAAATTGCTAAGAAAACTGGGAACTGCGTGCTTGTTTAACTACCTCCTTCTGGCGTTCGATAATTGGTTTGAAGTTATTTGTCCCTTAATTGACCTAATACCCCGATAGAGAGATCTGATTGATAGAGATAATAGGGTTGCTGATTATGTAGTTCCTGGATGCGACTGTGATAAACAGAAGATGAGAATTTGGCTCCAACCTCATTATTGATCGAATTACTTGTGCACATGCACCCGAGAGGAGAAGATACGTACTTTGTACTAGAATTTAAACACTAATGACTGTTTTACTATTAAATCTGGATATCATTTTCTCACTGCAGGTTCTCAGCAATATGTGGATAGTGTCTGAAAATATCTTTGGAAATGTCAGGTACCAAAGAAGATCAAGTCATTCATGTGATTATATTATCCCACAACACAACTCATCATGAGGAATAAGGTTGTTTGTGTGTGTGAGTGTGTTAAGTTAATACTATACACATCCAGTTATAAATATAATAAGATTGTTTTCGTAGTGTAAATTACTTCACAAAAAGAATCTTATATTAATTATCGAAGGAGTAATTGTCTTATTTTCCTGGACTCTAAAAATCTTAGCTATAGCCTATAAATATCATCCCTGAAAGGTTGTGAATCATCTTACGACAGAATTAGCTCCAACTGAATACATGCATAACCATATATATATATATATAGTTACAACCTGAGTTAGCTTCCAAAAATGACTTACGTAGGGTTTTCTTTCTGACCAAGCTATATATGATCAGTTGAGTTATTTATAACATTAATGACTTAACATATTCTGCCCATATTTATTTTCTTGATCTTTTTTTTTTTTTGAATTTTCTCAATTAACATGTTTTCTATTGTGAATATATTAAAGAATTGTGGATATATAATTTATTAATCTGTCCCCAATATTACTTAAACATGACCCATTTTGTATGATTATTATAAATAGATAACAATCAAATTAAATATGTATAACCGTATTAGGCGCGCGGGCACTTATTAGTTGCGTCAAAAGCTGGATTTGTTAAGAGCATCGTGTTTCTGACGATCCTAATTAGACTTAACTTGGAATATTAATCAAATAAAAAGATGTAGTTTTTAAATGTGGGTGGTTCGATAATAATGAGGAAAAAAGAATATCGGTTCTCGAGGTCATGAAAGAAGATTAGGCAAAAAAAAAAAATTCACTACAAGAATTTCATTTCTTGAGAGTATTGTCGGTCTCCTTATGTTATTCTCATACATTAGCTAACTAGTGCAGCATTTATTTACTTTTCAATAACACTCATACACTCTTTTCCGGTTTTCCCACTTATTCAGGGGGAAGCAAAATATATCGAAGAAAAATGAAGCATGGTGAGAGATATATATATATATATATATCAGATTTTAATTACATGAGCATGCATGTAATATTAGAGAAATGAGAGGTCGTCGAATTAGGGCTTTTGGTGGGTCAAGCACAAGAGGGAGGAATCTTGGGAATTCCTTGTCTCTGTAATTCACTCAACACACTATCGATCGCCGGGGCTTTAAGGCCCAGAGGAAGTGGCAGCCATGGTTTTGATAAAACATCTCCAAGTGCTGCGTCTATGCTTTCCTTCGACTGTGTCACAGACATTAGTCAAATCATCATTAATTAACCTAATCAATGAATTCATACTCTTAAAAATGTTCATATACAGAGAAGAGAAATTGTATACCGGGTGGAAGTCAAAGACAGGCCACGGGCAGGCGGGTTTCCCGGTGGGAGATGCGATGTCGCGATCTGCCGTGAACATGCCGTGGGGTGGGATGCCAGGGACAGGTGGAGATCCAAGTCCCTGAGTGCATGAACCATCAATATTGACTATATTCAGTTCATTTCCCCTATTCTGAAAGAAACACACACGCACACACATGTATAGTTTTTTGTCTTGGTAATTAAATATGACAGCAATTTACATGGCAATGTTGTCTAAAAGAATATCCAATTTTCCAAGAAGACAACTTGAGTGGCTTCAAAACAGTACATGAAATCGTTGGAAAAAAAAAAGATTAATTTACCGTCGTAGTCAGTGGTGTTGGTGGAGGAAAACAATATGGACTTCCTATTCCTGAGGTTAGTGCTTTCGGATCGGCCTGCATTAAAAAGGAATATACTTGACACTTCATTCAAATATCAAATCCTAATTATCCTCATCAATTAAGATCATAACGTTGTAAAAGAGTTGAGTTTAACCTGCTGGTGGTGGCCGTGAGGATGCCAGAATGAAGGGGCTGGAGGTGGCGGAGCGGTTGGGTATGGCCAGGCCGGCGGCGACATTGGATGTGGAAGAGGATGATGTTTAGGCCAGTGGGCTATGAAGGAGTAGTGGTCCATCGTGGGATGGCCCCATACATGCAAGGGTCTAAAATACTGGGGCATCGTCGACGGCGACGGAGGAGCCATCTGAGGGAAACACACAGTGGGTGGCGCCGCCGCCCATGGCCTTACCTCTCTCCTCTTATTCCACCTCGCAGCTTCTGCTTCACGCGCCAGCAGATGCTTCCTATGCGATCGATATTTCTGTACATTAGTCAATTCATATTCAAAAGTAAATCTTGAATACCCCCACTGGATATATATTATACGACAAATAAATCCAGCAGTCCAAAGAAATAGCAGTTTTCTCTCCCCACTAGTTGCATGCATATATATATGTATGATATGCATTATATTATTCAGGATAAGCAATATTCCCATATATAGATTTGTGTTCATTTCAAAGAAATTAATTACTTGGAGGTGGCTGGCGATGTTGTGGCGAGTCAGACACGCAATTCCCATAATCTCTAAGATTTTGGAAGGAACTGCCTTGTCCACTCCAAGCTGCTCCACTGCTTTCACGAATCGCCTGTGTAATTCTGGGGTCCAATCCACCTGCAACACCACGGACACACACCGCTAATAAAACATCACCATCCCGTAATAGAAAATCATGTATTTGTTTCATTAATGCTGTCCTCTCTCTCTCTCTCTATATCTCTCTCTCTCTCTCACTGTGTGGCTTACCCTTTCTCCCTTCTTACTTTTCAACTTAATGTCTTGTGGTATACCCGTGAGCTGACACACCTTGTGACTGAAAAGAGCCATAATTGAGATAGAGACTGATCCTCAAGGAGTAGCTTTGCTGCACATGGACTACTTCCTCGCTCAAACCTAATTAATATTCATGACTATCTAATTTCGATTTGATAAAAATTGATCATGAGTTTGAATTCTATTAATAATACAAGCATCTTATATATTAACGAACGATTCATAATTACCTTCGTCATTTCAACCTTAATGAGTCTGTGAAATTCAACTTACATCAACTACATATGTCATTATGTTATACAAGTGTGTGTTCACGACCACCTTCTAAGATCAAATTTTGTTCTATACCTAGTTAATTGTAATTCCTTTCAGACTTGAACGTGTGGGAATAAAGAAAAGTTACTGGTGTTTGAGGTAGTTAGTTACCTTCACCTTTCTCTTCCCTTGTGAATTTTTCGATTGGGCAGATGATTTCCTTCCCTTTCTCTCACCTTCCTTCGTCGATGGCTTCATCTTCGTCGTCGTCGTAGATTCATCTCTTTTGTTCACTGTCTCTTCTTCTGCTCTACTTGACCCACAATTTGAAGCCCAAGCGGAAGAAACTTTATTATCACAATCCTCTTCCCCCTCCTCTTCCTCCTTCCCAGTTATAGTACTGTTCTGCTGTTGATCAGCTCTATTATCATCTGTTCTGCTGTTGATCAGCTCTATTATCATTATTCTCCCACTGAAAGCGAGGACGAATAGTTCATGTTCTCCGACGACTCCATGGAGAACTCGGAGAGGATTTCCGGGCCCATATCCAAATCCGGCAACTCATCTACTCCCTGGAAGTTGATGCCGAAAAAAAGATCGTCAAAATTGATGCTTTCCAACAAATTCCCATCGGAAAACTCTTCAAACTCATCAACTTCTCCGACGATTGATGAGAAATCACCCATCTCTCCTTCCACGCTTTTAATCTCATCGGTGGTTCCCCTCAAAATTGACACGGCAAGCATCAATAATATCTATTCCCAGATTTCCCACCAACTTAATGATTAAACACTCCTTCTGCGTCTGTGTATCTCTCTCTCTCTCTCTCTCTCTCTACACAAACACACACACGCACACACACTCTTATATGGCTAGAATCTGCTGGAGTTTTAGTGAAGCACAGTGTCACGTACAAGATGGTGGTTTAGTGAAACATGAATTGATGATGAAACTGCAGAAAGCTGAACAAGGATATCAGTAGGCATGTGTCGTGTGAAAAGATGAGAATTATTTGAACAGGAACGAGCATCATTGATGGGGGGTTTTGATTTTGAGCCATTTTATATTGCATTTTTTGGAAGTGCCCAGAGAGTAATACTCTATGAAACAAGAGGCTTGCATCTCCACCACAACTTGATAGTTATTATTAGAGTTTTAAATGAGATTTTGTTTTTATCTTTTTTGTCTGCGACTGCTAGTTGCAACTTTAGTATTATATAGCATAATTTAATCTCGTGGATGGCATTTTTTCCCTTCAAGGTTTTCCATATATTCAGAAAAACTATTCTTTTCTCTCTCTCTCTCTCTCTTTTCTTTAAAACTATATTGCAACTCTATATTTTTTTGGGTGACAAGCAACTCATCAATATAGAGTAGATATATATTAATAAGGAGTATATGGGGATAAACTAGTCTGGAAAGAGATTTAAGGATAATTAAGTTTATGTCGTAACATACGTAAATGATAAACCATTAAATTGTATAGGGTCAATTCTGAAAAGAGTATATTTTGGAACGAGTTTGAGAGGTTAAACAATACATCTTTAATGCACTTTCGGACCAAAAAAAACAAACTATCATTGATAGTTGTTTTATGGCTAAAGTATACTTTTAGTCCTTTATGTTTGCGTCAGGTTTCATTTTAGTCCTTTGAGTTTAAAAAGTGCACTTTAAGTCCCTCAAACTTAACGCCGTTAGTTTCTCTTAACGGAAATTGCTGACTCATCAAATTTAATTGATGACTGTGCAATAAAACGTTGACAAAGTATACTCACATTTTAATTTTAATTTAATAATATAATAAATTTGATATTTTAAATTGTGTAAAAATAAAAAAAAAAGATTTAAAATAACAGCGTTAAGTTTGATGAGTCGACAATTCCGTTAAGAGAAACTAATGGAGTTAAGTATGAGGGACTAAAAGCGCACTTTTTAAACTTAAAGGACTAAAGTGAAACCTGATACAAACATAAAGAACTAAAAATATACTTTAGCCGTTGTCTTATCATCTGTAAGATTGTTAGCCGTTACTTCTACATTTTATGATTGAAGATATATATCAATTAAATAAGATATCCCAAAAATACAAATATCAGAATCAGAGGGAAACGTGTACATAAGGACAGGGCCTTTTGAACGTATGAATCTATATATAGGCAAACAGTGATTCACTAATTAGAGGTTAATTTATACTCCATTGATTCTTAATTTGCACGAGTTATATATTTAATAATTGCTGATTGATCTGAACATGATCGTGCAAATTACACAATGAACACAAAACATGTCAGCATTGCCTTCACTTTTTTTTTTCAGCCTACTCATTTTGTAGTTGTAAAACCGTCGGAAAATACGATTTGTTTATTATCAAGAATGTGATTATAGTTCCATCTATATAATATTTTTAGTTATGCGATTACTGAAATTTGATTGTTCTTAAGTTTAATTTTGTCAACATCACATAAACTACATTCTTAATTACCTTCTTGATATATACAATTTTTGTACGTAACAAGAATTTATCCTATAATTTACTCTAACTTTATTGTTTTTATTAAAATGTAGGCTATCAACTTACATGCATGTTTTAATTATAGCTAAAAATGAAGTAAAATTTAATTTTTTTTAAAATGGAAATAAAGGAAAAATAAAATTTTACTTTGTGTTTCATGAAAAAATTATTTCTTAAAAATATCTTATTTAAAAATAAAAATATATTATTTTGATATTTGATAGAAATAAAAATATGTATGATTTGATTTTAAATAAAACACAGTCAAGTTTTTGTTTGTCTGAATGGACGGGCCCAGAACATCGGACACAAACCCCGTGTGATGGGTCCGGATAAGATTTTGCCAGCACCGAATCCAACAACTTCTCCCCATTTTTGTTGCCATCAAAAGCTCAAAAACGCACCAACGGCTGGTTGGATCAAGTGATAAGCGACTTGTTTCAATTTAAGCAAGGTTTTGGGTTCGAGCCTTGTGTATGCAGCAGCCACCGTTGGGAGACTCACCCACCATGCCAGGTGCGCGACGCGGGTCGGGTCCGGACGTAGTCGGAGCGAAGCTCCGGTGAACCGGGCGGGCAACCGAAAAAAAAAGAAGCTCAAAAGCGCAATTATTTGGGACAAACTTTCTAGGTATGTGAAATATTATAAATCAAACAAGAGTTGGTCTAAGTGGTAAGCAATTTGATTTTGCTTAAACGGGGTTTAAAGTTTGAGCTTCAACATATACAAAAATGAGCCTAAGCTACCACAATCAAGTATGTGATGTGGATCGATTCGGATGTAGTAGAGTAAAGCTCCGGTGAATCAGGTAGGTAAAAAAAACTGATAGACATAATAGAATAGTAACAACAATAATAAGTTGTTAACTGATATGATAAATAGTCTCATCTTTTGCTTACTCATATCATGTGAAAGACCGATGAAACAAATAAATTTTTTTTATTGATTTTGAATTTTGCATATCGATCTGTCTCAAATTATATGCTCCCCTAATTGTTTGACAAACGAGTTGATTAATTGTAAAAAAAAAATATTACAGAGATATTGTATTTGGAGATACAAATTTTGTTATACATATATTATCTTCAAGATTAAGCAAATCAAAGTTCCTCTCTTAATGTCCAATCAATTAGATAACGTACCTGACTTGGGAAGCGAACCAATATGGCAACAAGATCGTTAATTAGTGAAGACTTAAGAGTCAATTATACAAAGATGACATGATTGTAAACAACTTTTATATATGTTTCTATTTATAAGATCTCTCTAAAATATTTTATTATAAATAAAAAAAGCCTTAAAACCGCGCTAACTCAATTTAAAAATTTAATAATTTTCACACGTTACTCCTTTTAATGAGAAGGAATGGGTGGCAACTGAAAAGTCTAAGAGCAGTATATTAGAGATTGTATTGAGCAACATGCAACAATTTTTTTTTAAAAAAAAACTCCATCCCTGTCCCATATATTAATAGGATCATAGGAATATATATTAAGAAGATATTGTTCATGCACTTATTTGGTACATCGTTTTATAAGGAAATACAACACAAAGCCTACATAACCACACACACGCACAGATATATATATATATATATAGAAAGAGAGAGATGGAGGGTGGTGATGTTACTGGTGTTGAATTAATTTGCTTTTCGATGGTTTTATATTACATATAACGGTGGATTGTTTAATTAAACTGGATATGGATAGGCCCCCCCCCCAAAAAAAACATAAGTCTACATCGTTGAAATTTAGATAATCTGAATGACGATGATCTGAAATCGGAAGAAATGAAAATGCAGCGAAGAGGGAAAACAACAGGGTCATTGTTTGTAGCAATTTCAAACACAAAACCATGTGAATGAAGGGACCATGCATATACAAGTGGATAGCAACTGTTTTCTTTCGTCACTTAAAATTCTGTTCATTAATTGCTACTTCAAGAGAAAAGACGTAACCGTCTTTATACTGATGGTCCTTCTCTCAATCTTACCACATATGTGCATATTCGGATTCTAAACTGGCATTATTATTTTGAAAGTAACGTAATAACAAAAATATAAGTAAATATCATACACTTGAAGTTTATATTATACCATTTTTTATATGTTTTTTTAAGTATGAGTATTCTCCAACGAAAAACAATCATAGTTGATGCACTGTCAGATACTAAATATATATGAGCATATTTTATCTCGGATATTTGAACTTTGACCGGTTACGTTATGATGGATTAACCAATTTCATTAGACTAAACCCTCATTGACTAGATATCAAATTATTGAAAAAACAATGAGTAAGGTTCATACCCCAAATACTAAATGGCTCGTTTGGTACGCTAAAATTGATTTTGGTGAAGATTGAGATGGAGATGAGAATGGAAATGAATATAAATACAGAAAAAAATGAGGGGTCAAAAAATCAATTCCATTGAATTGAATACAATTCCATGGTTACATCATGAAATTCATTTATACCCAATTTAAATTCAATTTCCAATTTCACCCTCCAATTCCACCATACCAAACATAGGAAATGAATTTCATTTCAAATTCCATCTCCCAATTCCGTCATACCAAATATAGCATAAAAGAGTGAGAGCCTTGCAACCCAATAACACTGAGCACTCCCTTTGTCTTTCTCAAGTATATTGTCAGGAATGTCAGGGTGTGTCTTTTCACATTCAAGACGATGTTAGGATGACTATAAGATCTCAAGAGGATAAAATTATGTGCCTATAAACGGTTAAATAAGGACAATACCTCAAAGTGTCACACTTCCTCATAAAATTAAATTAAATCAAATACACATTAATATATCATGGCTCGGCTTTAATTTCTTCAAAAAAAAAAGGTAGTACTACTTAACTGTTTACTATTAATTTAACTAAATCTTTTGTGTGTAGATTGATTCTATAATATTGAAATATCACATTAATAATATACCATTACTTTATAAATGTTGTTAAATATATACTCTTGTCTTTAATATATGAATTAATTAAAAAGTTGATGTTGATCAATTTCAACTGTGTAAGATCTATTTCATATGTTTATCAATTTCAAATTAACCCTATTGATATTTTCTAACAATAATCAATTGTATAAGTGAGAGAGAGAGAGAGTTAAGGTAGATAATTGAGGTATTTTAGAAAAATTATATCATATATTTAACTTAACTAGCATTTTTAATCTACTCGATTAAATTGGTTAATTAAATCTTATTGATGTCCTTATGTCCTTTTGAAATGATTGTTTTTTTCGCCTTGCGAGTGCATGATCCTGTTGGCATCACAATGGAAAGATTCCATGGATCTATATATGCGCACAATTTTATGGAATAATAATGATTCATAAATACTTGTTACTGGTTTGAGAATTTATGTGTCAATATATATATATATATATATCCCACGATCGAACAAGCTATTCCCGGGTATAAGAGATCCCTTGAAGCAAAGTCGTCATCATAAGGACTGAAAATAATTGAAGGAGTGATGTGCTGTGTCATGTTAAAAGGAGAACAGATAACAATAATTAAGAAAACAAAAGGGAAGAAGGTGATAGATATTGAAGGCAACACATGCATGTAGATGTAGGGATATATATGGTCTTGTTAATAATTGTACTATTTTTAAAAGACTTTCCCTCTGTGTGTGTGTTTGTGTGGAGAAGAGTTTTTTGTCTTTCGTGCATGGAAGTATTCGAGGCTCCTTCAATACTTGTGGTCATTATGGATTTGTCTGGACTCTATACATATACATACGTGTGTGTGTGTGTGTATATACGCAGAGAGATCCGATTTGATAACTATGCGTACGTACGTATCTGTATATAAGTATATTGAATAAAAGAAGAATATATCAAGATTATGTGGGCCACGTCCTTGTTTTGTAGGATAAAAAGCAAGGGACACACAGTCACAGACTGATATCTGCCTAGAGGATATTGGCCACACCAGCAAGATTATCATCGTGTAATTAGTATAAAAATTAGTTAATATTAAAAAAACTAAATACATAATTTAAAATATTTATGATTTTATATAATTAGATTATATCATTTTATAAGTCAAACAAATTAATTTAAAAATTATTAATGTAAATACTTTATAGTTATGTATTTAACTTCCTTTATTTTCCTTAGATAATTAACTCTTATATTAAAAATTGTATGAAATATAATATAATCACATGACCTCATTCACTATGGGTTTTATGTAAATAAAACTACTAGGCACGCCTATAATGGTTACTTTAATTTTCTCCTTTAATATAAATTAATTATGTTTGACCAATGGGGTCCGATCAAAATCAGCGAACTATTTTTTTATAATGTAATGAATCAATATTTAAATTTTAACCATGAGAGATATTCATATTTAGTGTTAAATGGTATTTCCAACATAATCATAGTGCAAATTTGCTAAAGCATTGAAAAGACATGTTTACGCGAGTCAATATAAATCTTTTTTCACATACTTATCTTGAAAATCATAAATCACATTGAAAAATTAACTCCTACCGCTAATCCAAACAAGCACATGATCTCGTCGAATAGGGCAGTAGGTCAATAAAGACTCACCATGAGTTTGTT
>JANTPZ010092693.1:0-19217 GCA_025593235.1 Vachellia pachyceras
AATCTCAGCTTCTGGGGTGGAATTGAAAAAGGTGGTTTTTGGTAGATATGGAAATGGAATTGAATTCCATTTCCATCCAACCAAACATGCATGGGTGATGGAATTGGGTTCCATTTCCATTTCCATGGACCCAATTCCATCATACCAAACGGGCCCTAAGTAAAACTACTCTCTTTTCTGGATTTGACAGGCCTAGCATGTATGGTATAAGCAATGACATGTTCCTATCTAATCCCTTTTATTAGACGTCGTACTCTCTTTGATTCTAAATGTCGAAATTAGATAATTAATTGTGAATATTGAAAAAAATAGTTGAGTTATTTGTAAAAAATATTTTTTTTGTTAAGTACATACATTTTTTATTAAAAGCAATTATATTGCGGACCTAGGTATAGTTGAAGGGGTGCAACCACACCTTCTGGCTTCTAAAAAATTAAGTATATATTAGTACTATGTGATTTATTTTGTACCCACTCATTTGCTAATTTTGAACCCACTAAATTTTTGCTCAAATTTTTCTCAAAAGATATTAAGAATATGTAATATTTATCTTCTCAAAAAATAATTTACACCCTTGGTCAGGGTCCTGGTTCGCCATTGACTTTAGGTTTAATTAATAAAATTAGTTAAATTAGTTATTTATAAAAAAATATGTGATGATTTCTCTGCTGTACATATTTGTAGTTTTTTTATGGGGTATAATCAATAATAACTCTAAAAAAGCGTTCTCTGCGTTCACTTGAACTCAAATTTAAATTTTTTTTAATCCAACAAAACTCTTTTCATTGGTTTGTAACTGCAGAAACTAAAATTAAAAGTCGAAGCAAATTGTAAGGACAAAATGATTTTAAATCCCAAAAAATATTACATATTTTAATTTCTTTTTTTAGGTCCAAAAACATAATTTTACATGGATCATAACAGATGTCCCTTGAAGTGTAGAAAGGTTCAATAATTGAAAAGGCACCAATAAGATAACCCTCTCCTTATTTGCCTTTTCACAAATTTCTATTGGCCATTATTAATTTTGATTTGAAGGTCAATTTCAATTTTAAAGGCCACAAGAAACTTATCATTAAAGTTGGCCATAATAATCAGGAGCTTTTCTCTCAAAATTTATTTTATGGATAATATTAATTTTTTTTTCCAAAACAAAGTCTTATAAAAACATGTAGTTTTGAAACTTCTATATCAATATAATTTATATTATGTGAAGGTATGTATTAATTAGTTTGTGCTAAATTTCCTCCCCTTAAAATGTTGATGTTTTATGTTTATAACATACATAGTCAACAGTTATGTGCTTGTTTCTTGTTTAAAAGCTTTTTTTTTTAAATGGATAGCTTTAATTTATGTGAAAAGTGTTTCAAAAGGATACTTTTAAATCATCATTTTTAAGTGATAACTTCAATTGAATTTTTCAAGAGCAAAATTCATAAAGTTACGATATCTACTAATAATGAAATGAGTTCAAAATTATGAGTAAGCACAAATATTCCAGAAAATACTATTTAGAAGGGGTCTGGCTAGATAATAAAATAGAAATGTAAAAATAAATAAAATCAAAATTTTATAGTTTTTAAAAAATCTTTTTACTTTTGGAATACCAAATAACAACAACAAACTATCAATACGTAAATATATATATATATATATAATAGAATTTATAATGTATCCTACTATTTACAAATGATTAATAATGCAATTCATTCCTCGTACCTCGTAAAATGGTATAAAAGACATGTTTATTGTAGAAAAAGAAATCCATGATAAGTTGTACCATTAATAAATTTTATTTAATGCAGCTAATTTTCAAACTCTAGCTTGTTTGGTTTGTATGTTCAAACAATAAAATCACTCTCACATACTTACCTCGGAATCTATAAAATCACTCTTCCAACGGATTCCTAAACACACACTACCTCGAAATCCGTAAAATCATTCATCTCATACAACTTAGGGAAATTTACCGTCAGGTTTCAAATAGAAGAACTAATGAATAAAAGATTCCAAATATTGGTAAAATTATCATCAGGTCCCAGCAGTATATGGTGCGGTTATCATTAACAACTTCACCGGTCATCAATAACAACGAGACCAGCTACTGTTGGGACCTGATGGTAATTTTGTCAATCTTTATGTCCTTTTATTCATTAATTGAGTTCCTAAGGATCTGATAGTAAATTTCCCTATAACTTATGTCAAAAGCATATTTAATTCAAGCCATGTCTATGACAATATTCGAAATTTAGAAAATTTGAATCATTCTATTTACTGTATTTCTTATTTTCTTATAATTTAACTATAACATTATCAGTCCTTAATATAAGAGTTAGTTGACTTTTTAGGGAAATTTCAAAAACTAATTAATCGATATACTTATCATTTTTCTTCTAGCTAATTTGTCTCATTCATAAACTAATATATAATCTAATGACAAACATAAATATTTCATTATATATGTGTGTGTAATTTATGTCATCTTTTCAATCTTTCCAAAAAGATTGGATTGACATATTGAGGATTAAAAGTGTATTACATTTTTTTAGTTGCAAATTTAATAATGGAAAACCCAATGACACAAATCATAAGCCTCGATCCCCCAATCCTCTAGAGAGTTCGTAGGCTATTGTTGATTTGATTTTGATTTGAAAGCCAATTTCAATTTTAATAACCACAAACCTTGATAATTGAAGTTGGCTATTATCAAGTGCTCAATTATCACTCTTTGATTTATGGATATAATGTTAACCTTTCCAAGAGAAACGCATCTTATAAAAGTTAGGAACTTTAGTTTCAATACTATTTGCTTATATAAAAATAATAATAAATTTATTTATTTTTATAAATTTTATGTTTATCACATGCATAATCAACACTTTTATATATGCTTAATGGTATATTAGGGTTGGATATGGGTAGATCTACGCTAGGCTTCACCTCAACTCGACCCCAGACCTTTGGCCTGCATAACGGACAGGCTGGATTAGACCAAAGCTTAACTTGAAGTTTGATCTATTTTTTTTTAAGGATTGGACTTGGCAGCTTGTGGTTTGGTCTAGTCCAGTAAAACACACAAGGTTGGGTTGAATTAAACTTGATCCACTTGACTAATGAGCTAGTCCAAGCAGTTCAAAACCCCAAATTCCCCAATTTTTTTATTTTTCTCTATGAAAGGCCAAAAATTAAACATTATAAACATAATTAAGATAACAAAAATACTTACAATCATATAAAAATCATCTAAAACAATAAAACTTAATTGTAAGTTAATAAGAAACAATAAAGCAACATATAAATGACAAAAATTCTTAAAAAAATCACCTAGAGGGACCGGACTTGACCAAGTGGTTTGTTCACTTGTTCCAAAACCTGATCTAGCTTGACCAACCAATCAAGTTCTATCCAGTCCAATCTCATTATACTACTTATTATGATCAAACCAGATTGAACTAGAAACCTCATATTAGACCAGACTAGACCGGACCACCATGTTTTTAGTTTTTACACACCCTTGTTCAACCCCATGTGAAATTCAAACCAATCGGATGTCTGAATGTTAGGGTTGGCCTAACTCAAAATTTTTTTTCAAAAACTATTTTAAAAATATGAAAACAGTCATTTATCAACAAAAAATATAAATAAAATAATTTTAATACAATTCCAAAAAGTAATCTTAGGACCAAAACCAATCATTTTTAAAATTATGTATATATTTAAAACGTATTCTTTATTTTAACATAATATTAAGTTAATAAATCAACTTGAAATTCTGGAAGAGGTTAAAAAATTGAAATCACATAAAATATTCATGAATAGACGAAAACATAATATGTTCTCACCGATCCTTAATATAATATCTATGTCGTAGTTTAATTTCTTCATCAAGTGAATCATATATTAAGAGGAAAAAAAAAATATTACACAGCAAACATACATGCATGCATGCAAGCATCCATGCACATACACACATACTACATACAGACATGCATACATACACATACATACTACATACAGACATGCATACATACACACATACTACATACAGACATGCATACATACACATACATACTACATACAGACATGCATACATACACATACATTCTACATACAGACATGCATACATGCGTGCGCACACATACATAGATTAAGAGACATTGAGCCACTTGCACAAGCCTAAACATACTTGTTATGAACGTTATTTGAAGTTTGAATTGTATCATGTGGGCAACACGGAGATCTTAATTGGTGAGTCATTTATAAGTATTTTTTAAATGATAAATCGTCTTCGTCTAAATTTTTTTGAAAAGACATAGAAACAGTGAACCCCATGATAACTTTAACAAGTTTCCCAAATATAAACCCAACTATGTTTCTACCATGATGATAAATATTCTTTAAGCCCTAAAACATGTCGTAACCTGATAAGCATTAGAACTCAATTCACCTAAATTTTGTTTCTTTTCTTAAAATACAAAACATCTTTAAACTATGAGCCCTGCCACAGAACTTTCAAGAGGTGGTGGAGCAGTCAAGTACAAATAATTAGCTTGTTTGGCAAAGCGTTGAGGAGAACCAAAAACACATTCAATAGTGTTTTTCTGCAAAACGAGACAATCTCCTTCACATATTTACCTCAACTTCCGTAAAAGAACTTCTCGACCGCATTTCCAAACGGATGCAATGTAACCAAAAGACTTATTTTAACTCTTAACATGACACAACTAGCGTTCATTCTCAGCAAAAAGTTCCAATTTCGTGTGACTAAAAAGCTAATCATACATTGTTTCACCGAAAAAAAAAAGCTAACCATACATTTACCGACCACAATGAAAGAATGTAGAAGTAATCCAAAGGCCATAATTTACAACTTACAATATCACTAATTTACAATGCCATTGCCAGACCAGAATGAGGGATCTGAAAACAAATCTATGTACAGAAACATCATGTGATCGTTTGCAATATAAGAGAGCTCTACATCTTATTAACGTTGGAGGTTAGGTGCTGATACACTTGAAGCTTGAACTCAATTACCTTCACCAAAAGATTCTTCTTCCTAAATTTTGGGTGAATAGATTTGGAAATCTCTGCTTCGGCAATCTTTGAATATAATAGTTTCAAGATCAACGGCCCACAAGCCAACCTGGTTTAATTATAATGTCTTCCTTGAAATTACGGCCTGAGACAGATACCGACTCGCCTTGTCGACGGTAGCACTGAAAGATTTTGAGTGAACCCAAACTCGTAAAACAATGCTTAACAAAGAAGAGCTCATAACAAGCTCAAATACAATGGAAGCTCTTCAGCTCCATACATATATCAACTTTAAACCCCTACACTTCAAATTCTAATTTGAACATGTGATTTTTGTTTCTCAATCCATCATCAGTAGAGAAAATAACGGATCAACCTCACTATGCCATCACAGTTCACAGAGACTAAAAATAAAAGCACTTGTAAGTGAGGAGAAAAAGCATTGCTAAATAATGAAGTATCATTTTGCTCCATCCGGTCTTGTATACAACAGGGCACAACCAAGTCACGTAGATGAAAATGTTGATTGAAATTAGTTAAAAGCAGTAAATGTACAAGAGATGCAATTTTTTCCCAAATATACCCTTATTTATGGAGAGATTAAGTGAGAGAGAATGAGTCGCGGTAATTTATGTATATGCATGTATTTAATGGGGTTAAAAAAGGAAACAGAAAATTAAAATTTCAGACAAAAAAGAGAGCATAACTTATCTATAGGACCAGCTCGATCCCAAAGAGAGTAACATAAATAAAAGACCAGAGGGGGTGCCAAATAACTTATTTTTCTGATAGTAACTCTCAGTTGAACTTGCAAGTTTTGGGAATCACTCAAGAAATGGGTTATAAAGGTTGAATAAAAATAATAGTACTTCTCTTAAACCCCAAGGGCCAAAGTTCATAATGGAACACATTATATACAATTTGATCAACTCCAAAGTTCACACCTAAATCATATACTTTGTTGCACAAACATGCTTTAAGTTCTACAGTTGCACAGCTGTATGATTATAAAATGATACAAGGAATGCACATACCTTGTAACATACAATGGTATCATCCGGGTACATTGCAAATAACTTAGTACCAAGGTGCGTGTGACAGGAATCACAGAGACTCTCATCATTGATCTGCACATGCCTTGATCTCTCCTCCAATCTTGACAACCTTGCATCTATGTCTACTGCACGGGAAAGGCTATGCACAATCTGGGAAAGAAACTTTGCAAGTTACAAAACTACCGGATCATAACATTAATTCACCAAAGTACATAACATGAGGGTATCAAATAGCAGACACAAAACTAGAGGACTGAAAAAATGGCATTTTGGAAGACTTCTGGTTCTTCCCTTGGTTCTATTTCTTCCATTTTCTCTCTAATAATATGCCTTCTTTTATCAGAATAGTTTGAAAGACATGTCACCATGTCAACATGAAAAGCTAATTAAGCAAAGAGGGAAAACATGGAAGTACCTGCCCCTGACGATGGTGATGAACTCGAGCCCTTAACATTCTTGACAAAGTTTCAGAAGCAAGTTGAAGAGGCATGTCTGGTGACAGTTTCTGTCAAGGCCAAACTTTTGTTAAGACTGCAATCCTAATCTTAACAATACAAAAGATGAGTGGGGGAAATTTTGCAAGTGAATCTACATCTGATAAAACCCTTAATTTAAAAGGTAACATCCTATCCATGAGTTGATGGCCCGGTGTCATCAGCAAATACTAATTCCCCTAATCTTGATACTGAAACACTCCCACACCTTTCGTTCTTGTGCAAATTCCCAAACTTTTTTTTGGGGCCAATAGGAGTGAAAATCTGATCAAAACATTCAGAATAACATTTTTCTACATTATTGGAAAAGAATGAATTCAATACCTCTAGAACTTGCAATGGATCCAGAGCTTCTCCATGATTATGGAGAAGGCGAACAGCAGCAGTAAACATTGGATCCTTGCCATCTTGTGGATCCAAATACATTTCAAGCAATCTGATGTTATTAGCACATTAAAGAAAAGGCAATTATAAGACGGCAACTTCTTAAAAAGTTTTACATTGAGAGAGCATTCAATGGGTAAAAGGAAGACAAACTGCATGTATGCGTCAGCTCTGCCAATCTCGGCACAATACTGCTCAGCAGCTTCACTGTCTTCCAGTTTCCTGGGATCCAAAACAGAGTAAACACAAAAGTTTACACGTTTATGATTAATCACATTTGTCAACCACTTGCACTCAAGTGTTGTGTTACTACGGATAAAATTTTTGGGTCTTCATAATTTCAATCAATTTTTAATTTAATCTCTAGAGCTAAAAAGCCTAAAATAAGTATAAAAAAAATTAAAACCCTGTCATTCAACCTCAATAAAGATGGCAGTAAATAGCACTCAAATTTTATCCAAAAAAGAAACACTGTATACAATCGTTAAAATATTATTTTCTACAATGATCATGGTTTGACAGGAGGTGAGTGACCTCAGATAAATTAGAATGGAATACTGTATACAATCGTTAAAATATTCGCAAATATTTTACCAAACACATGCATACATATACACATACATTCTGAAAAAGTCATGAAGGACTAGTTAAAGTGATAAGGGTGAGACAAGGCGTGCCTAATGTTGAGAGTTCAACCCCTCCAAATATAATTTCTTTTAAACAAAAAAAAAAAGATCCCAAACAGAGTCAAATTTCAAGGGTTTGTAAGACATCCAATCTTAGAATCCCAAGTAATGTCCAAGTTCCCATATTGTCACAATTACTTCACCACACAATTTATAAATTTTGCATCTCGCTGAAGCTTCCAAAGCCATTCACATCTATTTTAAAATCAGGGAAGTCAGCTAGACAGGAGTGTTGGAAAAAGTCATCAGAAAACTTCCAAGAAGTCATTTCATTGTGCATGATAATTCCTTTTCCCCCATTACTATTACTTGTATGTAGTTTGATCTTATCTAGTTTTATTGTTTATTTCTCAGTTATGATAAAGAGAAGACACACAGAAACCAGAGGTATGAAGCAGCCCATCACACGTAGAGATATAATGCAAGCAGAAATAAGCATCACACATCAAGCCTCGCACAGACATAGCTAAGTGAAAGGATGGCAAAGATCAATATCTGTTAACTACTCTTAAAGCATACAAGGCCAACATTGCCCAAAGAAATACAACAAGAAGAAAATGCGTGCACCTTTATCAGCAATTGTTGAAATAAGCTCACGAGAATCTATATAAAAACAAGATAAATGTTTAAGTTTGAATCTTACAAAGCCAAAATTTGGAGGACCAAAGTCTCTTGCCCAAGTCTTCTGTATAGTATTGCCTGTAAAGTGAACCAAAATAAACTATAAGTTCAAAATATTTTGTCCCAAGGCTAAGTTCGAAATTTCATAGAAAAGGGGAAAGGATGGTGAACAGCGGAAAGAGACCCTCCCTGTGTTTTCACTAGAAATGAAGGAATTTTACAACTTAGGAAACTTTAACGAGGAAAGGGAGGGGAGTTGTCCCATGTTTGAAGTTAAATAAATGTCAAATGCCATCGAAACTTGGAATTAAAAAGAAAAGAAAAAAATAACTTCCTTGTTTGTAAGAAATAATGCGTTCTATGTATCAAAAAAGAAATAATGTGTTCTTTCATCTTTCTTCAACTTAAAAGAATATATTGACCTTATAAGCTAAACCTATTATTTTCCAAATCTTATATCTCTGAAACATAATTAAAATACAATCACAATTGCAGCAAACAGACAAAATTCGAGAGATAAGCCCCTCCACCAACCCAATATTAATGGGAATGGAATGTTTTATAGACAGAAGAAAAGAAAGTAATGAAATTTAAAAGGTTACACCAAAGGAATGGGTAGAACTAAACCAGAGAAAAACACTCTAAAAACAGCTATTGTACCTCCCCTAATTTACGACACTCAGAAAAATATATCTTTCAACTACAAGGTATGTTTCCAAGGATAAATATGAAATTCAATCTGACCTTGAGACTCCTACATAATAAGAGATTCCTGATCAATTTAATAATCGCTACTTTTAAAAATGAAGTTTTAAAAATGGCAATCGTCATAATGGATAATAAGGAACAAAATCAACAAAACAGAAAAACGGAATCTAAGACAGGGCAGTCAAAAAGAATCAAATTGACCTTTTCCAACCATAATTCTGATCCTTCAATCAAGTCAAGAACTTCTTCTGGATCATACAAATCAGAGGATTGCAAAAATATCTGCAATCTTTCTCTGACAGGACTCTGAAAGATAGAATTTGTCGTACTAGCCAAATTTTTAACATTCAAATTTCCACTATCAGGATTTTCAGACTCAAACGCTTCAATTGTTGATTTGGCAAGTGAGAGGGCATACAATGTATGCAACTGAGTATCATTACAATCTTGTTCTTCAATCAACCACTGGAGATACCTAGAATAACAGGGAAGCCGGGTGAAAGAATGTAGCAGAATTTCAACAAGAAAGAAGGGATTTATAAAATGGGAAGGAATTCTAAGAAACCAAAGGCATAAATAACAAGCGTATAAAATTATTAAAAAGTTATGGAAATAATTAAATTAAATATATATATATATAATGTCATTTCAGGACCAATTGTGCCATTACACATACGTTGGGATGGATTTCATTTTACATCAGGATACGAACTGCTAATGGTACTTCAGGAACTATCAATCGCATAGACTGAACAAGGCTTTATCACTTAACAATAATTTTGTAATGTTATTTTTGTTTATGCTAAGGGAGGAGATCCTCCATCCTTTGTGCATCGTCCTCTCTTTTTTACTGATTACTTTCTATACAGAAGCATAAGTGAAAATAATGAGCACAACCATAAAACTTAGTTATTAAGCAACCATAATCATAATATGCAAACTGAGCACAGGAACAACACATTTTCTAAAGAGAAGGAAAAGCCACCATAAAAAGAGGAGGATTGACAGCTTAAAAGAAATCCTCAGGGAGATTAAGAGCAATTTAAAAGAAACCGGCATACTGCCAAGGGCCAGCAGATAACACATAGTATACCTTTGTAAAATGTCTACCTTATGTGGATCAATAGCTATAATTACAGCATCTGCAATAAATGAAATAATCATACATCAATTCAGAGACACAATATGCACAATGAATGCAGTGAAAACATATCCATTACTATGATAGTGGAGAGCTATTTAGGAAAGTACATAATCCTAATTGACAATCAGTTTGACAAAACCGTGCCACCAAATATATGCAGGGCAGTCTATGTGATAACAACACTTGCACAGGCGGAGAATTAATCTCCTGCACGCTCTTCCTTTTCAGCATGCATAGGCATCTTGTTCACAAATAATATATTGGACTACAAAAAAGCCACAATGTTCATAATGACGACTGAAATTTTCATGATGTCCGACACATGACATAATCATAATACCGTTTTAATATCTAATATAGCTAGCCCCTCCCAGATGTGACAAGACATGTAACACCACTACAATTTAATCACTGGAATATCAAAACATCTGGTGCCTTGCACCATCGAGTTCTGCAAAGTTTTGTTTTAAGAAAATCTTACATTGGGGAACTGTCTGTGGTTTGAATCTGTTTGGTGTCACTGAATCAAACAGCACGCCAAATTGGCTCATACTGGACAAAGTATAAACTCCAAATAAGGCAGCATTTAACAATGCATTTGATGGGTCCCTAAGTGGAATGTGGAACCCTACCCCAAAAGCTAACTATTGAGGTGGGAGAACCAACCCATTTAAATACCCCATGGAGCATCTCATTCTACTCAATGTGGGACTTGATATCCCATACTACTAAGTCTCCATCAATTGGCCCCCATGGAAAGCCGACGTCTCGACGGCTGTACTCTACGGCACTTCACTCGGCCTCCTCTGGTTAGAACTCTCCGTGGGTAGCCCTCTCCGGAGAGGTCTTAAGCCTAACTCTGATACTAATTAATGGGTATCTAAGTGGGATGAGGAACCCTACCCCAAAAGCTAGCTATTGAGGTGGAAGAACCAACCCATTTAAATACCCCATTGAGCATCCCATTCTACTCAATGTGGGACTCGGTATCCCATACTACCAAGTCTCCATCAGCATTCAAGATTTTCTTCCAAGTTAACGACAATAAATGTAAGGAATCCATTGGGTAAAGAGACAAGAAGCCAAAAAGTAACAGTGGTAAAAATTAACAAGTATGGACATGCTTGGAAGGTTAAGGCCAACCAGGTGAAAGCTGGATATCTCGTCTGTCTGATGTTAAAACTTCAACTGCAAGTATCTGACTGATATCTGCAATCTGATAAGAAAATTGTCATAAACGGGGTGGGGATCTTATAATGATTATCCAAATAATGAAATTGAACAAATTAGACCTTCATGGATACCATGCTTGTTGAAAACCATACATACCCATCCAAGATGTTGTAGAATCAAATCTTGGTCAGATGACTCCTCAAGAATCTTTGAAGCTTCAGCTGCAGCAACTTCCTTACCAGAAATAACCTTTGCCGCATTATTCTGAAAACAATTCTCTGAACCAGGTTCATTCCAGAGGCCTGAAGTGTAATTCCTTGCAAGGATGCGCCACATGGCCACAGCCTTCGAGCTCATTCCCTTGCTTGCATATAGGAAGGCAAGTGTTCGCAAGTGTCCTGATCCTTCTAAAATTTGTTCCAACTCCTCCTGCAGCATCCATGTGTATTTATCATATCATCATTCAGGCCATCACATGAGAAGTGATATTTGGTTTAGCAGACTTTTCACATTGTTTAAACATTGTGTTTTTTGTTTTCTTCAGCTTTAACTTATAATCCATTAAGACCTTTAAAATCATCAAGGAAAAAAACAAAAGAGCCATGCCATTTACTAAAAAATCTATTTTCTGAAATTCAAATTTTCATCCAAAAGTTTTTGGATCGATGGAATAATACAATAGTATTTGTGACTTGACTAGGCATTAATAACATTGCACATACCACAACACACCAGTTTGTAGAAGATGCTAGTCTTTCCATATCATCAGCACGATTTAGGGCCCTATAGAGATACATTAATAGAGTGTCAACTCCCTCCCTCACTGACTGCATCAAGTCCTTTTCACGACAAGCCTCCAAATACCTATATAAATTGAAATTAATCACAAATAGCTTAACAACGAAAGATTGAGAAGGCCTACAGCTATGAGAAAGCTTCCAAGTGGATCACTTGTACACTTTGCAACGTTATCATACCACTATACTAAGACCTGCATATTTCAAATATATTTCTATTCTCCAACCCAAATCTCTCCTTTTCACAATCAAAAGAATTACAGGTTCAATATGAGGGAACATTTATAGGAAACTCAGTCTCAATGACAGGGACAATGGCTATTGGAACCTAAAAATGCACATAACAACTGCAAAGAATGTAAAAACCTGCAAATATTCTTGATCGCTGACTCCAACAAATCAGCTCTATTTGGAGGATTCAGAAAAAAATCATTATGTACTACAGTTTCGACACCTGCTTTCCTCAGGAAAGAAGCTCTTTGGATTGTCATCAAGCCATCATCTACCACATCTTCAAGTGGGGCCGGTGGAGGATGCAAACCCCAATACCGATTCCGAGGAACCTACAAAATTCAGTTTGTACCTCTACCACATTCATATGGCTTAAAGTCTAAATATGAACAATAAAAGATGCAGTGAGCTATACAATCATAATAGTACCAGCAAGGACCAACGATTTGGATCTCGCATTATGAATGGAAATACTTCAGAAGGTTGCATTGTCTCGGAATGCAGAAAGTGGTCAACTGCTTCTTCAAAATGCAAGTCAAAAAGCAAAAGAAATCCCACTTGTGCATGAACAAAGGATAGAAAATCCTTTGATATTTCACCTTCAGACTCAAGCTCCTCAACCAATGATATGGCTTCATTATAGTTCTTTTTCCTAAGCAGGTCTTTTATTTGCTCTTCCAAAGGTAACTTTTGATAGCAAATTACCTAATAATATATCAAAAAGTAAATCACTCAAGTTCTCGTGCAATTAACTATAAACTAAGATGTTAAAATTATAATGTTCAGTAATAGAACAGGACAAGAATCCAAAAGGTTGATGGATCAAAAGTTGTCCAATATCAGTCAAAACAATAATCTCAATTCAATTCAACTCAATTTATGTGGGATTTAGATCAGATACATCAGCCATAATAACATTTTGCAATCAATTACGCCTGAAGGCTTCATTTATATGTACTATCCAACAGATACTAGTTTTAAATAACATTCAAAATGAATAAGGGACCGGTGTAACTCAATATACAAACTTCCATCAGATAAATCATAGGCTTCCTGAAGCCTAACTTGGGCCAGTTTATTCTACCACAAACATTATCTTTCAAGTAAAAAAAAGACTGAATAAAAATAACTTCAGTGATAGAAAGTTTACTTCCAGTAGAACTATATATGAATATTCCCTCTTACACCAAAAGCATTAATGTTTGATCATAAATCCTAGATAGCTAGGTGGTTTGTCAGCAATGAAAGCCAATTATCTAGTATTCAGGGAAATACTCTGGGAAATCTCTCAATAATCTCAATATTATCTACCAATAGAAGAGGGCAATGCCACTAAAGCACTTTGACCCATAAGATTTGCAGGTACTTCCAGCAGTTTAAATGTTGAAATACACACCTAATATCCATTTCAGAGTACGAGTACCCAGATTACAAAAATATATTACTACCTCCAATCCTTAATACAAGATTTAGTCAGGGAAATCTCTCAATAATACAAGACCAGAGGTATTTTTTAGAATAACTTCAAGGAGGATAAACACACTACTTTGATATAAGTTTTCCAATGAGGTTGATGCGATCACATCAGAGGTTGACCATTAAAACACTCTAACTGATACGAAAGCATCAACTTACAACTCTACAAACTAATTAATTTCTACAGACTGGGTGGAATTTTTTACCCCCAACCCGCCCCCCCAGGGGCGCGAGGGGGAATTGTTTATTACTTTTTTTGGATGGAAAATCTAATAAAGACTTTGTCAGGAAATCAAGCATCAGAAAAGACTTAGCCACCCATCCGCACGGCATGAAAAATTCACAAGTAAAACTTCCAACGCAGAACAAACATAAACACTAACAATGATAATAAAGATTAATATGCATGTCAAAGAGTGGGTTCAAAATAAAGGTTGCAGCACCCCCGGATTATCAAAAGAACATACCTTGGTGGCTGTGGCAACAGCGACAAATTCCCCATCACCTTCTTCCTCGGAGGCAATAATGCAACACCCAATTCCTTCCCCACCAAATGGTAAGGTCTGAATACAAGTACCAGATCTTTTATGATACAATTCCATTTTCCCACCATTTACAATAACCATATAAGAAGATATCTCTCCTACAGAATCCAAGCCCCGGTGGAAGACCAAACTACCACCCACTGGCTGTCCATGAGCATCAACAATGATGCCCACATCGTCCACCAACAAAAGCACTTTCAGTTCTTTCTGCAACAACTTTAAACGTGGGGGATGAGATACATCTGGCGAGGAAAATATCACAACACTTTGTCCTGTAACACAGGAAATCAAGTTATACCCATTGATAGTACCCACAATAATTGAATCATTGAGCCATACCATGGTCATAATTCCATCAACACACTGAATCTCTTTCAAAATCACAAGAGACCCGGTCATCCCATTGATATCTCTGTCGCCTCTACTAGTCCCATGGCCAAAAACAAGCTCTACAAGAATTAATTTTTTGCCAATGACAATGGCAAAAACATAATTCTCCTCGCTGTGGAGTTCATGTTCCTTAGTTCTCAAACCATTAGCTCTGGATCCAGCTCCCAATCTTTGCATTAGTCGTTGACCTGTACTCGAGTATTCTGAAGAATTATTTACAGTCCCTAAAAACGTTGAACTATCTGATTCATTACTCCGCATTCTCCGTGTAACTAAAGAAATGCCCTTCGAAAAACTCAATCTTTTCGGCGGCTGAGTCAGACCAGAATCGACCATAAACAATGACCCATCGGAAAGCAACAAAAGTTTACCTATCTCGCCGAGTACCAATATGGAATCCACAGGGGAATTACTCACTGAAACGCTTCTAAGCAAAGAAAGCTTCTTCAAAAAGGAAGCATTTTTGGAAAATTCCAACTCAGTTGTAGCATCGGGGGCACTATTTGCCGTATTGTTAAGATCTGTGGTGAGTGAAAGGACCGTTCCAGACTGAGTGCCAACATAGAATATAGCTCGAGAGTCGGATTCTCTAAGAATGGCGAGTGATCGAACTGAACTTCGAGAGTGATCGGAAAGGTCAAACTGTGCCAATGGCCCGATCACGATCCGACTTCTCGGTTCAGCTTTAGCCATTACTTTGTCAATTCAAAATAGCTTTAAAGATAATTGTACCCATCAAAGCGCAGATTCTAAGGAACTTCGGCAATGATTCTGATATATGCTTGCACTCTGCTCAGCTTTGAAAGAACAGAGTGCTAACCCCCAGGACTCCGAGGACCGGAACAATCGATGTTCTGATTCTCTGCGAAGGATCTAATTTTTTTGGTTATTCCCGGAGTTCCTGTGCGCTGGCTTGTTGGGTAGGTCGATTCACGTTCTGATGGTCTTTTTTTTTTCTTCTTTTTTTTTTTCTTTTCCTCTTCGTGTTTATATGTTCTTGGTTGGATACTTTTAACCTTACTTAACTCTTTGTCACACAAGCCATTGTGATATTGGATTAGAAATATATAATGTTCCCATAGGCAAATATATCTTTTGGATACTCATATAAAAAAAATAACATTTTGAATTTTATCTTATATATATAGAATATAATGGAAGTGATAATATTTCAATTTATTTTCTTTTATTAAAAATCCAAAAATGATTTAAACTATATATATTCATATATTATACAAAATTTCATGAGAATTATATTATGTTATGAAAATGGGAGATTTGATATGAGATAGATAAGCAAGACAAGAGATGTAATAAAGAATTGAAGAGAACTATTCATAAGAGGTTATAAAATTTAGGATATTTTAGGCTAAAAGTTTACAGATATTCTCATAATATAATAGTTATAACATATTCCGATTTATTATAGATTTTGTATTTTATTTTTATATTAATTTGGCCCAAATTTTTCCATAGCAAAACATATGGAAGCAAATGGTTTTTCCTATTAGCAAATGACAATGTTAAAATTACCTATCATTACTCTTTCGGTTTTTATGGTATATTATTACTCTTTACATATATCATTTCATACATATTTTTTTTTTTAGAAAATGTCACGGTACTAACTGTGATCCTATTTTTAATAAAAATTTAAACATTTATTCATCACATTTTCAGAAACTAATATATTCTACTTGACTCAACCAGGTTGATACTTTTTATATATCCACAAGTAACCTTTATTAACCAATGTCACTCAATACATACTTTTTTTCGTGAGTTATAAGGTATCTTTAAGCAACTTTGAACTTGAAATTAATCATTTTTAAGATTTAGAATATAGAGTTTTTATCCCTCTCAACAAGTGTGTTTCTTAAGATTTAAATTTGTATTCCTCTTCTTCCGGGTGTTAGGCTGCTTGCCACCTGGGTATAGGTAAAAAAAAATCAATAACCTTTGTTTGGTTAAGCGTTGCCTCAAAAAGCATTTTGGCCGAAAGTTGGGGGTAAATGTGGAAGTTACTTTGATCTCCTTTCGGTGTCATGATACCAGGGTGGAGTATAAAGAAAAAGAAGAGGAGATATAATCATCGTTTGAAAAACCGTTGGAAAAATGCATTTTGACAAAATGCATTTATATTTAGATAAACTTTGGATTCAGAGTGCATTTATTCTGTCAAAAATGTTGTTTAAAATGTATTTTAAAAAAAGGAGTTACCAAACGCTAGAATCTATAAATTAACAGATTTTTTTGGTCTAAAATGCAAACGCTTTTGCCAAGCGCGCACATAGTCGGTCAATAAAGGTATTTAATTTTACTTATGTCTTAAAATTATCATAATCTATATGAATTAATACCCCTTATTTTTAATATGAGAGCCACATGACTTTTTGGAGAAAATATAAAAAGTTAGATAAATTACTTAATTATAATAAATATTCTGAAATACTTATGTGTACAATTAAATAAATATAATATATATGTATTAACTATTTTATTGTTTTATTTTTTATCTGAAAACTATCACAATATAAAAATATAGTATATGTATGTATTGTTTAATAAGATTAATGACCTTTTAAGTTATTTTCTACCCAAACTTACTTTTTAAACATTTATCTAAACAATTTTTCCTTTTCATAAAAATTCAGGTGAATTTTCTTATATTCATTATGTCAAATTTTTCAATTACACGTGGTCAAATGTGATATTTTTGAAATATTTTTGTTTAAATATAAACCTACATGAAAAAATAGGAATATGATCATATGTGATTGGGAAATTCAAATAATTTATTTTTCAATGGAATTTAATTTACATATATTTTCTTTTATTCCGTTTTTATATTTTATCATTTTATTTTCCCCTAATTTTATCACAATATATAAAATAATATATATGTATTATTTAATTAAATTTATATTTTTTAAATCAATTTTACAAAAAGTTACTTCTCCAATGTTTATTCAAATAATTTTTCTTTTCACAAAAAAGTTATTTCTACCATGTTTATTGAAATATAAATTATATAACATATTCAAAATTTCTTTTTTAAAGAATATTCTACTAAAAATCACTTCCGATATGTATTTTTTTATATAGTAAATACCTAACCTTTTTGGAAGCTAGCCTTGGCCCAGCTTATTCCACCGACAATGCACTAGAGCCTAATAGAGAAAAATAAGAGAAAACAAAGAGGTTAAGTTAACTTTATTTTATTGGACGGGTAATAAATCCAGAAACCCCAGAATACCGGATGGTTTATAAAAAAAAACTTTATTTCATTGGGCCGGGCCTTTTTGGGCCATAGAAATGCCCAACTAGAATATCGGAGCTCCATCCCCGACCCCATTTCGCCAAAGATCATGTTCCAGTGAAAAGCACTGTAACAAAGCTCCAGAATCGCTGGCAACCCTTGAAGGAATATGCATCGTTTTCTCTCCTTCGTTCGCCATGCTAGTCGATCCTCCTCTACCTCGTCTTTGCCTTCTCTTTTAGAGGCCAATCGTTCAGTTCGAAGCTCTTTCAGTTTAGGAACTCTGAGATCTTATGGATCCTCGGAATCTGCAAGCTTGTACAAGTGCTGCTCAGGGTTACCGCAAAGCAATGGTAAATTTTTTTAATTCCTGTTTAGTTGATAGCAAATGTTTTGAAAGCAAATTGCCGCCGTGAACTTTGAGACTTGTATGGATTAGCTGAAAGTGATTCCTATGTGACTGCCGAGAGTTGAGGAAATGAGGAATTCTTGGAAATTAATAAAATTTACGAGTTGGTATTTATGCTAATAGCTGCACTTTGTTCATGTAGGAGCTCACCTTTTGTTTTCTATTGAATGTTGGTCTTTGTGAAGATATGATTTTTGTTTCGAGGGAATGGGAGAAGGTTTGAACTGAGGAATTTATAGACTTGGGGGCTAACATTTGAGTGTTGCCTTTAATTGGAATTATTGATTTCTCTTTTCTGGGAAGTGTTAGGATTGAGACGGGGTTTGGGAGGATAGTGATATACTCGTTGATTTGTTTAGGGTACCATCATACTTTTAATTTGCCTGTATTGGCTGTTTAAATTCTAGATTGAACTAATTGAGATGAACCTCTATAAGCCATAGATTTTTATGTCCAGTACGGCGCAACATTTCGAATTACTTCTTAAAACCATATTTTCTTTACTTTCCTTTGGGGGGGTGTTATATATTGAATAGCGCCATGATGTTTAAATCGTGTATTGTATCTGTTCAAGTTTTCCTTCTTCTTGGCACATACAATTTGCCTTTATGTAGTGGTCATATTAGATTTCTAGAAGTGTGAAATTAGGAACACAGAAAAATTGTTACACACTTAATGTTGTTTTGTTGGCTAATAATCTATCCACAACGTAAGTTTGTTTTGCACATGATTGGCTGATGGGTGTTACTTGATCATTTTGAAACTGCAGAACATGTCAGAGGATTTTCAAGTATGGTTCCAGGGTGGA
>JANTPZ010092695.1:0-21494 GCA_025593235.1 Vachellia pachyceras
GCTTCCACCTATATACGATTATTTCTTGCTGTCCTTTTGTGCTATTAAGACTTATCAAGTGTTTCTAGGTTCCAGCTCCATTTGGCTTGAGACTTTGTGGGATTGTTCTGTCCTCTCTCGTGTTGGTTTATGAGTTAAATCATATCATACGTGCTATGTTGGTGATCAATCTACTATTTCAGGTTTTTTTTGGTATAAAATGTTTGGCGGGTTAACAGGCTCAAGCTTGCATAATAATAGAACAATGAGGGGCAAGTTGTTTTAACCTGCCGTACCCCGCCTAACTCATGGGTTAAGACGGACTGACTTGTATTCCAAACCTTAGTCATGAAGATTTTTTTCAGATCTAGATTATTGATGTGTTTTAAATTTTCATTTTAGTTTTTTTGTTAACCACTTTGTTGTTAATTATATCTATAAAAGGTACAGAAAAATATAGTACATGTAATATGAAAAGGCTTATGCAAGAAGAAGACATTTCTTATAAGTATCAATTAAATAAAAATTCAAAACAAAAGGAGATAAAAGAGTAGTGAAAATGTGATAAGAAGAGTGGTAAAAATCATGATAGAAACTAAAATGATTCAATATTTTAAATGATCAAAAGTGAAAATTGAGTATTTATGGAAACTCAATCTTACAGTTAAGCTAATCTCACTACTCAATCCTTAGCAGTGACACATCATATTAATGTGATCCGAGTGGAGTTTATGTTCTGGTTTTTGTGACCGGGTAAGTAGCACCCTATAAAGCTATAATTTAAATTAGTAGTATAAATTACTTTTCTAACATGATTTATTATCTACGAGTAAATATAAAAAAGTCTTGATTCTATTTAAACGATAATTTGTGTGCTTGAGAAATCTGTTGGAAAAAAAGAAGTTACAGCTTCCAAAATGATTTTACGGAATTCAAGGTGGTTTTACTGATTTCAAGATGGTTTTTACGGATTTCAAAATAGTTTTACCTTATCTTACGTGTACAGTTGGAAATAAGTAATTTCCAAACATGCACAATGTAAACATGCTGATAGTTGACTGTGGAATCTCATTAGTAGATACTCTACATGTTCAATGAACTAGCCTACACGATATTACGCGTCAGCATTAATTAAAACTTTTGCGTCATGGATCCATGCATATATCAATTTTAGTTATAAATTTAATAGGGAAAATTATTATTAAATTCATGCATAAATTCTAATCCAAATTTACACTTTTATTAAATTTTTAATGACACCTATAAGCCTTACTAGAGATTTTTTAACGTTGTTAAAAAGACCATAGTACTCATATGTTATTAAAAACAAAAATTGAAGGTATGTATGTGATAATTTTTTAATTACAGATTTCTAATGACTTTTCACTTTAATACCAAAGTCCACACCTCCTTTATTACAAAAAAAATCCACACCTCCTTGAATTATTATGACCTCAACTTTTAATTTGAGTTGACTTTCAATAATACTAAGAATATATTACAATTTCTCTTTTAATTTTAACTTTTGAATTACTATTTTGTTTTGAATTATTGTAAAAATTTTACTATGAAAGGTTTATACAAAAAATTTGTTTTGAATAAAATTTGTATATTGCTATTTTGTTTTGAATTTTTTGCCATTTTGCTATGAATTTTTTACTATTTTATTCAATTATTATTTATCTTGTTATTTTTAATATACAAGCGAACGACAAATCATAATGAACATCTTAATAATTATTATGACAAAATAAGTATCTTAAACGCATATTTATCCAGAAAAATTAAGAAATAAAGGGGAGACATTGAGTATGGATGAAATGTCTTGTCCAAAAAATAATAACAAAAAAATGTTAGGCAAAAAATAGATAAAAGAAAAGGTGATAGGAATTCAAAGGATAAGTATTTCAATTTTATAACATATTCTACTTGGTATTCAACTATTAAGAGACGCACATAGAAGAAGATAATTAAATCTTTTTTATTTTGTATATAATCTTATTATTTAAAAAAGGGTTATCTTGTATTTAGTAGATTATTAGGAAGATTTTATATATCTTTTAGATATTTTAAATCATCTTAATAAACTTTAGAATATATTAATGGTTTATCTTTTAGGATATTATTGTATTTATATAAATGGCAAATTAGGGATCTCAAGAATATTATTTAATATAAATATTTTTGATTAAATTTAAGTAGACAATATCATATTTTTAAATATTTTGAATTATATTAAGGCTAGTAAGTTTTCTATTTAAAAAACAAGTTGTATTCAATAATTTCAGGGATTGAATGGAGAGTTTTTTCTTGACAAGTTTTAATTTATGGTTTTGTATTCATGATATAATAAATTTAGGTCACAAGAAAGTAATAAACTCATGTGGAGCCTTTTATAACTAAATAAATAGAGATAAATTCCTCTATGGTTTTAGTTGATAGTTCATGTTGTAAAATTCTGATAAACTTTTATAGAGCCTTTTATAGATAATGATCTAGAGATAAATTCTTTTAAAAATTTAGCTGATCGATCCATTAATATATAGTTTCGTCCATATCATTTGTTAATTTATAATACTATTTTCTCATATTTAGCCCAGCACATCAAATTTTTATCATTAGTGACTTTACTTTGACTTGTGGGTTATTTATATTAACTTTAAAAGCTACTTTTACATAATTGTTTACGTTCTTATTTAGGAAGCATGTTATACATAAATTAAGATAAAACACGTCTCACATATTTATCTTGATTTCTATAAAATCACTCCCCGGTAAATTTTGTGCTGGGTCTTAGAAGGTAAATAGGTGACAAAGTTTTACGTTAAGTCAACGGTTTGACAAACATACGCCAGATGAAAATCAATTGATCAATTTTAAACAGAAGTAGATGAGTAGATTGATTCTTCGACGGGTATGTAAGCGACTTTGACTTGATCAATGGGGAGCTCCGTCCCCATGTCAAACTGTTAAATATGCGTCGCATGCATATAGCCCTATAGATCAATTGCTCTAATCTCCGTGTGCAAAACTCCGAACACCGGATAAATGGCTCCGGTGGCCGGCGAGTCAACAAGTTCTTAGCTTTGTTAGAATCATGGATTCTACCCAGGAGGTTCCAGAATCGGAAGGGCCCAAGAAGGAGGACTTCTCGTTTGGTGCACTGCAGTGTATTGTCGGTCTCCTACTGCCCATTTTATTCTTATTATCGCTTACCTTTCTGGTTGGTTTTACAGCTTTACTCAGCACGAACTTATCTATTTCGAACCCTATTTCCCTGCCTTCCCAGTGTAAGATCTTATCTAGCGGTAAGCTTTTTCTTCCTTCGTTAAAATGTCCAGTAGTTTTTAGTTAAGCTTCATTTGCTTTGGAAGTGTAGTTAATCTTCCCCCCCCCCCCCGGGGGGAAATCAGCGTGAAAATACGGCGAAAGTACTGTTCTGCGTGGCATCGCTTGAGAATTAGAACTTTTATCCCTGAACCCAGCTCAGAAAATGCCGAATCGTAATTATTTCCAAATACTGCATTTCTACTCAGTGACGGATTGTAGTACACGTATCTACTAGCTATTCATGCTTTCCTCAATACTAATCTATATTGGACCAGCGAGTAGGCCGAAGACCTTACACTGGACCAGTGAAATACTTTTAGTCGGCAGCTTAATCAATATACCTGGTTCTGTCCCTGATTCTACTGCTCGTGTTTGTATTTGAAGAAGAGCCAGAAAGATGCATTTAGTTAGCTTAAAGACTAACTGGTATCTTCCTTTAAAGGTTTTAAACATTGAGATTTTGATCTCTGAACCCTCTCTGGCACCTCAAGATTTATATGCTTTTAAGGTAATTGAACAATGGAGAGCTGGAGATGTCAGTAGAGAAAAAACAACAACAATGAAGCCTTATCCCACTAGGTTGGCCAGCTACATGAATCACATGATGCCATTGAGCTCGATCAAAGATCAAATCTTTGGAGAGATTTCTCGATGTCCATAAACAAACCCAGTGGAAAACTGGTATCTCTGGAATCTAAACAAAAGTCCCACGAGAGAAGCGTAGGAAAGCCTACTCTATGCGATATGACTAGCTGGATCTTAGATAAGGTTTGAATGGAGCAAATTTGAACTTGAAACTTTGAAAAGGTCATGATATTTGCATTAGTTTGGAATTTTTCATACAATGGCCATCTGTTTAGAGAGAAACTTGAAAAAAAAAATTGGCAGGCAGTTAGATATATAGCTGTACTAGTGTAAAAGGTTTTTATGGTTAAGTAAGAGTTTGGAGGTGTCCTAACTGAAAGTTGGAGATATGGATCTGATGTATAGCGGTAGAAAGAAAGAGGAAAGGGGAGAGAGAAGGGTAGAAAGGAGGGCGAGATAGGAACAAGAGTTTAGGACTAGGCTGCGTAGTGCTCTGTATCATTCACAATAGGCATAATAACTGAGTTAACCTTTCATCCCCTTCATATAGGCTTAATCCTCCAACAGCTAGTTTCTTATAACAGTCATAATTACCACCTATTTTTATAACTACCACAACTTCCTAACCCTATACTAATTGCAATTATACATCTAAATCTCATAAACATGTTCATGCAGTGAACATGTTTAGAATATAAGGCTTATCAGATCTCAACTTTTTTAGATTTAGGAGTTGCGAAACAAAAATGTTGGTATGAAGCTTCATGCCCTTTGCATCTTTTAAAGTTGTCTATTTCTTGAATAATTTAAAGATTTATTTGATTTACATTGTTTCCTTTCTGACTTTTATTTGATTGATACTATTCATTTAGTTGATAAAGTCAAATGCAGTTTGATTTGTTATTTGTAGAATTTACCTTTTCTAATGCTAAGTTGTATTCTTTTACAGGAGTTGATATAAGGTCATCCAAGAGTTGCAATTTCGGTTTATCTAATCATAAAGCAAAGTATACATCCCATCCCTTTCAAAGAAGCAAATTTCGCTGCTACTATGACTATTATTGGGCTTCAATATTCGAGGTATTTTAGCATATCAGTTTAATTGTTTCTGATATTGGCAAATTTTAGTCTTTCTTCTATTTGGTGTCCTTCATACTTGTCCCTTGTTCATCAGAATCATGCACATTTTTCTTTTAATAGTATAAATTATTCTTGTTCTCGATTCAGATGTTTGTTACATGCCAATCCATGTTTTCTTTGGCTTGTTATAATATAGTTCCCAATCCTTGTCAGGTAGAATATAAAGATGTCCTTTCAGGCCAGATAATGTATGCATATGCAGAGGCTCCGAATGAAGCCCTTCCTCTTTACTGCAGGCCCAATTTCAGTGCTGCATGGTTGACCCAATATAAATTCAAGGTAGGGGTCACAACTTAAGGTGTCAATCAATATATGTTTGTAGACATGGCTTCATTGAATGTCTATAATTCTTTATGGTGTCATGTATAATGATTATTACTGGTAACATTGATATTTTTAAAGAACTTTTCTTTTCATCCTTGGTTAGGTCAACGAGACTTATAACTGCTGGTACACATCTGGTGCCCCCAGAGTGCGATTAGATCACGATGATCTTTTTAGTTGCCGTGGAGATGGGATATCTGCTATGGACACAATTAGGCAATATTTGACTCTGTGAGTACTAATTATCCCTTGACCTACTAATTATTGCATTACATGATGTGTAGATACCACAGTAGAATACCTAAATGGTTTATAGAATGACACCTCAGAAAAGAGGGTCTTGAGTTAAACATTCTTAACATGTTACTATTCCATTCAAATAAGAACTGGATCAAAGTTTGTATTTTAATGCAAACACATCAGTCAATTGCTAAAATAAAAGCTGGATCAGATTCCTAGGACTAACGATCTTTTTAGAGAAGAAAATGCATCTCGATTTTTCTATACAGCAGGGGATGTATCGCAAGTTTTCTTTTATTACTGTGGACTATTGTACTTCTTAATATTGAAATCAAATGGTCTCTAAATTGTCACTCACATATTATGGTAACGGCAAATGAAGAAAGGTAAGAACTTCCAGATGTTGATAAAAGTTTCTCACCAAGCAGGTAGGAGGAGAACAGTTTTTCCCCTTTCCCAATTTATAGGACCGAGGAGATGGGGTTTGAATTTTTATGGGATTGGCCCAATGCTGCTTAAAAGTTATTGGTGTTGAAAATGAAGCTTTGACAGGCGTACTTCAAATAATGATTTCTGTGTATCCATGATTGGTGATTTTTTATTATTTACAGTATAAAAGTGAAATGGTGAGTTTGCTTACTATATCGGAATTCTACCTCTTATTTTTCTTCTTCAATGTTACGTGTTGAATGAAACTGGACAAGTATGCTTTTATATTCCGACTTATGTATGAAACCATAAATTTTTTTACCATATCTCATTCATTAACCTAGCTTTATGTGAAACAGTTTGATTGACCAGTGAATATGCTTGAGTACAGCATATCATATAAAAGAATTATTTTTTTCTTGTCTAATTATTGTGTGTGGATCACCCATCAGGACCATAGAGATGGTGAATTCCTGGATTACAGGCAAGACAAGGCTTAAGATTTTGAAGTGGGAAATGATAGCTGGGGTTGTAACTGGGTTTTCAACTTCTTTGATCTCCTTAGTCCTTCTTAGATTCATACAGCGGCTGCTTTCTTCATCGCATTGAGCTTCTGCCACATGTTATTCCTCAACTTGTCGATGGCGCTCCTGTCAAATGTTTTGTGCTTTCGTCGGCTTCGGCATCATTCTCGGTGTCATGGAGGTATATTCAGGTTTCAGGGTTTCATAAGTTGTGGCACTTGTTTTATTGGAAGTGCAGTGTCCTTTCATTTAATTACCTTGTACGTTGTATCATCAATAGCTGCAGCTGATAGGATTACTGTCGTTTGATATAGTATTGGTGGCTTCATAGGGTTGTTTGTAGGCGGATGTGTGTAGAAAGAAGTTTGTAAAGTTCAAATGACAGTCTTAAGAGTTATAAAATTGAATAAAAGAAATATATAATGATCGCATTTCAAAATCTATTTGAACTGCGATGTTTGCTTGTGTGATGGCTTCCATAACGATCTTAAATTAGTTGCACGCATTCCCCTTTCCTTCTTTTTTGGCAAGAGTCATCAACATTATTAAGATCATAATAATATATTGAACATGATGATTATCCAATTTCACTGCATGCACGTGGCTTTTAGCACCTCTGGATGAAAAATTAAATGGAAAAAATTTGTTTAATTTTTAGTACCTTTGTCGTCAAGTTTTTTGGAAGAAAAACACAGATACTTCTATATTTAAACAAGCGATACCCAGGTTGGCTATATTGATGCATATTACCATGGGACTATATTAACAATAAAATTTTTGAATGAATTGCTAACCAATAGGTTCTGCTTAATAATTCTGTAAAGCGTTTTACTTGGTCTTCTACTTCACCTTTTCCAAGTTTAATATACCCAAGGCCTTCTTTATAAGTGCTCGAAGCACCTCATGTTTAAACTTTATTTATTATTCAATTTTTACCTATTTGTTAAAAAATACTTTATAGAAACACCTGAAGAATCCTCCCTTTGCCTTAAAGGCTTAAACGTAAAACGAACAGGTGTCCAGCAATACTAAGCATAAAACTCAATGTTCAACACTTTCATATTTTACGTTTTGTCGAAGTGTCATGCAAGTCTTCTATTCAGTGATAATATTTCTTAACACTCACTAGGATTTCATGTTAACACTGAGTTCGCTAAAAATATTTGGAATCATATCCTAGACCGAGCTTACAAAGTCACAAACATTAATAACTGTTAGATTCTAGTATTTCACTATTGCAGGGTCACGCCAGAGAGACATTTCAGATATAAGCAAATGTTGTCCGGAGACTCCGGGCGTTCACCAGTAATCAGGTCGCTAAAACTCCGACGTCATAGCATGTCTGAGTTTACCACATTGTTTCTGAGGAAGGTAAAAGATTAATGGGATGGAAGCCAAAGATCAAATCTTGACAGTTTCTGATACAATCCTTTCAATTTCCTCTAAAAGTCGCTCCTTTTCATCTGCTAATTCTTCGTTTTGCTTCTGAAGTTCCTCTATCTGCTTCGTTTGCTCAGAATCCTTCCTGAAAATTTCAGAGTACAGTTCCTTGATTGTAAGGACCCAAGGAAGGAAATGATAATGAATTGCTTCCATGTGATTCTGTAATATAAATGCCATCTTAGCCACTTAATTGAAATTTACTTATATTACCTGTTCATGAAAGACAGATTGAGTTTTAGGGATCTAACTTCCTTCTCAAGGTTTTCACATCTCTTCAAGACAGCTTGCATATCTGATGGAACTGGTGGCGTTAAATTCCTTTCCTTCGCCTCAGCCATTCTGCATGGCAAGTTTTTCGGTAGAACAAGAGTTAATTCTTACTTCTGACATGATTCAACAAACATAGTAATTGGTCCGCCCGGAATTATGCAAGAGGAATCTAATCACAAAAAAGTTTCACTAGTAAGCAACATGCAACGCTACAATGAGTTCCAACGTTTATGCTGCTCACTTGTCATTATGCTTTCTGATGATTACATTAGTGGTTTCCCCTATTATTAATGTAAAAGTTTAAAAAAACAGTATTACCTGGAGTCCTTAATACATGAACCAATTAATTTTTGTTGAAGAGATTAATGAAGATAAATCCATTTCTTAAAAGTATTTATATTTATCCTTTTTCCAAACTAATTTGTCTTACTTATAAATTGATATATTGTCTAGTTATATGCATAATAAATATTTTTAAGTATTATATTCAACTTTTTTAATCTCCTTAATAAAAGTCAACTAATTTTTGTGTTAAGAACTGGAGGTAGTATTATATAAGAAGAGTGGGTGTATATATAGTTTTACATACTTCCTTGATCGTTCCACTCGACGCTTTTTTGTGGCATCCCCTTTGTCCTCTGCACAATTTATTTGAACTTTTGCTTTAGTGCATATTATGCATCTCTAATCTATAAGTAAATATAACATTTTGAGTATCTAAATCTAAAAAGCTTCATGAAAAACTCTCTAATTACAGGATGATGGGACTTTCCTTTTCTTTTTTTGTTGGTCCATATGGGTTAAGAATCATTTGATGCTATTGTCATATCTCTAATCACACAAGCAGCACCATGAAAGAGAATCCATGGTTTTTAAGAGTAAAACCAAAAGCATCAGAATAATTCAAGCAAAGTAATTAATGAGGAACTGTATCAAGAGATGGATCGTTACCTGACACAGCTGATGTTACAGATCCATATCTTTCTAGACTTCTCCTCTGCATAATTAAGATTATCAAGAAAAAACTGTAACAAACAAAAACTTCCATGATCACTCCATCTTATGGAGCGTAAGTTCCATTGGTCTAAGTTTATGTTATACCTTCCGAACATCTTTCAGATTATCCATTATCTGTTCTCTGAAACCTACAAGTCCACAGAAACACAATCGTAGTGTCTAATATCATATGGACAATGTTTGACATGAAAAAAAATAGGGACATATGTGCTCTTTTTCTGACCTAAATGATGGTTATTTTTCAGAAAAGAGTTTGCGTTTTGAATAAAATGTTATCAGATCCAAGTTATGTATACCTTTGACTCTATTTTCGGAATCTTTACTCACTCCTACTTGTTTCCATGAGTTTTCACATGGTGTTTGACTTGAGATGCTTGGACCTTCAATTGCATCTAAACCAGAGGAAACTACTGGTGCAGCAGCAGAAGATTCACTTTGAGATGGTTCTCGCGAAGCCATTCCAACATATATCGGATTTGTCTGATTTCCAAAACCATCCATGCCAAGGTTCATAGATCCTTCAAGTGTTTGTGAAAATCCATGATCCTTAACTTGACCATTAGATGCTCCTTGAAAGCTTATTGGCTTCTGATAAATCCACTTTTCTCGTCCTTCCATGAAAACAGTTTTCGCAAAATCACCTTGAGAACCAAATATACCATCATTGGAGCTATTCTCTGCGGCTTCTTTCTCTATATGGTTGCTATTGCTGAGTCTCTTACGTTCTAATGTACCTTTTAGCATGCTCACACAAGATGAAACTTTATCTGCATCACCCATTATTTGTGGTGTATTGAAGGTAGATGAAGATGAATTCGATGGAGACATGAATGTGGCCTTCTGGTTGGGAAGCTCGCATGGAGAAAAGTAACCGAAACCATTTACATTTGAACCTTCTTGTTTCAATGTGTCAGCAGCACCGCCATCGTGAGGGACCAGGTGTATGGATTCTATAGCATGTGTTGCTTGGGCATTTTGCATTTCAACATACCTTTGCCTGCAGAAAAAAAGGAAAAAGAAATCATACCAATAAAGATGCAGAACTAATTGAAGTGCCATGGAGTGTAGCTGTTGGGATGTTAACTTTCCATACAGGCCAATCGATGGTGATTTCCACCTTAACAGCTAGCTTTTGAGATCAGATTTCCCATCTCACTTGGACAATAGGCACCCGTAATAAAGTATATCTCACAGTATTATGTATGACTTCTGTATGTATGTAAAAATAACAGGAGAAAAAACAATTCTGCCTTTAACAGCAAGAAGATGAGGCTTTCATTAAGCATAATTAATGGAAGTGCATTTTGCAAGTGATTTTGATGAACAGATACATGATGGTGATAAGGATACCTCAATTCCGATGAGCGGCTTCTTGTCATTCGTTGATCACTAAGAAACCAAGCCTGAAATCATAATAGCAGATCAAATAACATGAAGATTTTTTTTTTAAGTGTACACAAATGAATGCACTAGTTGATATAAACAAACCTTTGCCAGAAACAAGCTACCAGCTTGCAGATCTCTATCAGCAGCATCTCTAATGAAAATTGACAGCAAACTTAAATTACAAATTACTTTCTAATCTAAAAGCATAACTGTCTTAGAACCAAAGCAAGTTAAAGAAGAAAGATAATTAAGAAACAGCAGTAACTCCGGAAGGATATGCTGATAAAGAAAATATTGCATAATTCATAAAATTATTACCTAATAGGAGGTCCACTAAAATCCCCATAAGCATCATTGACCATAAGGTTATTTTGTGCATATAATTTTTCATTGCTTTTTAACTCTGAAATTACACTAACATGCTGTGGATTAAACGAAGGGGCTAGTTCACTGGATATCCTGCAGTTCCAACAGAATCGTGATACCGGGTTAGACAGAAATTATATGATAATTCTAAAGTGTGCCTTCAATGGCAGACTCACCTCTGTGATAAGCGGCTGTTATGTCCTATGCTTGTTGAATTGTGACCCTGATTAAATAAACAGATACATCAATTAAGTTAAAAGGATTTGTTCAAGGTAGAAACTTCTTTGAGATCAGATCCTTAGAGAAAGTTCCTCTTGAAAACTAATGAGATGATATTCTGAACAAAAATTCCAAGGTTTTTTTTTGTCTGTCCAAGGATTAAATGCTGGAAAGTCAAGTAACATGAACTTCAAGGAGATCTGAATAAACATCCTAAGACTGCTGTTTTAGTTCAAGAATCAAATGCTAGAAGGTCAACTAGCAAGTGGGGTAGTGTGTGTGTGTGTACATAGAAATCAGAGAAAGAAAACTCAGGAATTCTGAGAAGTTTTGAAAGCAAAAGGCTGTAATATGATCCAGCATAATAACAATAGGGCTTGCCTCTCCATTTGTTAGCCAACGTTTGAAAAGCTCTTCACTATCTGTGCGAAAACTCTGAGAAACAGCTTTGAAACCTAACATCTCCATGGTTGGTGCTGGCATTCCAATAGGACTCTCCATTAGTGTCTTCAGAAACAACTCTTCACTTGTGTTCTTATATAACCCAGAAAACCCCTTTCCTTCCATCTCCTTCGTTTTCTTCTTCCTTTGATTCAATCTGCTTCTTCACGTACTGTTCTAAACTCCAAGTTTTGAAATTAGTGCTTTCAGGTTACAGAATAGAATATAGTAAGCTGAAACGACCGTTGTCATCAACCATACCAAACCCTTTTTCCAAATCGAAGGTTTATGCCTATATCATGTTGGAAATTCAACCACACAAGGCCACAAGCCTGCGTATCTTTGAATTCTGTCAAACTGGCATATGCTTCTTTAATATATATTTATAAAAAAAGTAACTTGAAGTGAATGAGCTTACTCTACATCTAACTCCGCAGATGAACTGTTTTATCCTTGAGCATATAAACTCTGGCATATGCCCTTGCATGCAGTGTGCTGGCTAGATCACAAAGTGGAAACTGTGTTTGGCTTCAACCTTATTAAAAAAAGACTATTCAGGAAGGCATCCTAATCATAAAGTGTTGATTTTAATTAGTCGGTTTCTTGAATACGTGATAATATGATTTAGAAAAAACGTCAGAAATCGAGTGGCATAGAGGCTTATATAAAGGGTGACACCCTTGCATGTAGAGATATTGAGAAACCTAGGGACAGAATGGCGGCATCTTAGAATGAAACTGAAAGTTTCCAATGAAGATTCTGTGTAGCTTTCTTTTTGTCCCTTGTTTATGTTGAAAACGAAACTATGGCTGTGGTAATTCGAAGTGTTCAACAGTTAGAACCGCGTACGTGGTCTGTAAAACTGAGGGGAAGAAGGATTTTAGCTTTTCGACGGAGTAAAAGGATCCAATTTTTTGAGATGATCATTAATAAAATGGGAACTGGTTCTCCTTAATTGGAAGATTATGAATTGATTAAGAAATATATGATCAGTTGGATGATCAGAGAATGAAAGGGACGTTAAAGAAGAATTTAATGGAGATTTTGGTTTTAAAATATTGGTTGCCGCTGCGATTGCGCTTTCATTGTTGCCTAAGCATGGAGGCCACGACGGTCGTTTAGCTCCTTATCTCTCATTGCTGACAATATGTAAAGAAGTAGCAGATAAGTAATTTTGAGGTAAATATGTGAAGGAGATTGTCTTATTTTACGGAAAAATACTGTTCAACGTGTATTTGGCTTTTCCTAACACTTCGCCAAACAATTGGGAACGCGGTAAAGAAGTACTTTTACGCAAGCCGAAGTAAACATGTGGAGAAGATTATCTCGTTTTACTGAAAAATATTGTTAAACTTATTTTTGGAGAGTAAATAAGCTTTTCCAAACACTGAGAATCACTTTTTTTTAATCTTAACGTGGTCAGGTGCATATGTTTAAATGGATATTTCAATGTATTAACATGGCCTTTAACATTTACTCTTCTAATCCTACAGGATTTTATATTTGGGATAGGAAGGGTGTTGATAATAAAATATTTAGATAATTTTTCATATAAACTATGTCATATTTAAGTGTTTATTCTCTTCTAGATATATAAAAAACTGTCATATTTTAAGTTTTGTCGTGTAAAATTCTTAATTTGAACTTTTTACAACTAAATTCAAATTCAAAACCTTATACTTAAATTGTCATCTCTCTTTTTAGCTAAACCGATGTGACAATGGCTATTGATTATAAATTGCATTAAGACTGATACATTTTTTTATCCCTCAATTTCATTATCATTTTATTTTTCATCCTTTAAATTTAAAACCAATTAAGAATTTAATTTGTTTTATTACATAACGTTGGTTGTGTAATCCAAATTCTAACCTACATGAATCAATGTATAGATATAGACATTTATAACCTCCATATATTAACATTTATGCATTTATATATATATATATATTATATTTTTGGTATTGGTGGAGTTAAAAAGATTATATATTTATGTTTACTTAAATTTGTTAGACATCAAACTAATTAATAAGGTGTGATTATCATTCCATTATAGGAGTATTACATTCTCTATCATTCTTTGAACCAAACGAGCAATTAGTTACCATTAATTGAAACCAATTTATAAGTTATTTAGTTAAAGAACAATTTTTTTAAAAAAAATGGCAAACGATTTTTTTTTCGCACTGTTTTGTAAACTAATAGTTTTATGAATTGTTTTGTTATTGCAAATGGTTGCAACTGAAAATGATATAATAAATTGTGATACCATAACCTAAAATTATTGAACAAGCCGGAATGACGTAAGTATTATTAAATATTAGATCATATTTTTATTTTAATGAATATTATTACGTTTGCACTCATTGCTAGCACAATAATTTGCCTAGTCCTACAAGTTGATATTAATTTTAATAATTTGATATTTATAATTTTTAATTATGAGTTGGATCTTTGAGGAGGATGTGTTAAGCTTAAGCAAGTTGCCTAATCGTGCAGGAGGGTTTCTTTTTTTTTTTCCAAAAAAAAAAAATCGATTGCCAGCTTAAGCAAGCAAAGTTGCACTACTTGCTTCGATCTCTACCCAAGTGGGTTTTTTTTTCTAATTACACAATAATTTGAGTCTTGATTGGAATATGTGTTTTTACACATATTTGATATATTTTTGAGAAAACTGAAGATTTTTTTAAAAAAATTAATGAAAATTTATATGAATTGAGGTTGCTGCTCTAGTAAGCTAGCAAATAATTTAATGCCAGCGTCTATCAATTAATATGAATTACGTTGGACTAATTTTTGTTCTCATGAAAAAATAAATTAATTTTTTTGTAGTTTACTTTCCCTGCATTTCCCATTAATTATTGAAGCAACTGCTTTTTTTCTGAAATTTTTCTTAAGGCTATGTTAATGCCTTTCATGAGATTAATGAAATTAATTAAAATTAGTCAATTGTGATTTTTTTCCAAATTTTCAAAAAAAAATTTGCCAGGTTCAAATTTTCAAAATTACCCTTTTATTGGTATGGTTTCATGGTAGAGGGGAGGGAGAAAAAGAGATAAAAGCATTTTTAATGCATAATAATTGTTTCATTAAATCATATAAGGGCTTTGTATTAAAAAAATTGATGCAGTCTTATAAATAGAAGCAATTAGAGGATCACAAAAAAGGATGGATTCAGCCCAAGTTTACTTTGACATGCTTGTTGGGAACTCATTTTCCTTAATGGTGTACGTAAGTCAGGATAAAACCATCTCGAAATCCGTAGAAACATCTCGAAATCTATAAAATCACCTCGAAAGTCGTAACTCCTTTTTCCTAACGGAGTTCCCAAACACACACGATCATGTTTGCAATTAAGCAAGTGTTCTAAACCGAAAGGCAACATTTTAGTAATCTCTTAATTGCAAATAGACATTTATATATACTACTCTTTATACTTGTTATTAAATTTATCTCTAATGGAGTTCAACTCCATAAAAAAAGATGGAAATTCAAGTTAAGTGTGGAGATTCATCATTGAGAGATTTTTCAAAAATTAATAAAATAATTAAATAATTCACAATGAGTCTGTGTTGCTTAACCACCAGAAAATAATTTCTATTTTATATTACAAGTGAACCACCAGAGAATAATAATGCAGGCATCAAAAGTCAGATCAACAAAATAATCAGAAAATGGGGTATTTGAGTTTGATTTTTGGAATCAATTTCTTGTTTGTATAATATTGCATATATTTTAATATTTGAGTCAAACTTTGAATCGGCATTATTATTCTCTTAATTATTAGTCTCATTCATTCGGCAACATCCATTTTCCTAATGACAATAAATTATGGCTTTCAAATTTAGATAAGCTACATTCAATACCTTTTTGTGATTTTGACATGTATTGTAAAAAAACAAGAATTCATTTTCATATGAATAATGGTTTTCATTTTATAGTGAATAAAAGAGTGAGCATAGCTAAATTAATTAATTTGATACACCAAAATTAAACCATTTTATTGTTTTTTTAAAAAAGATAAAAGTTGATTGTATGTTTCAAGATAACAAAACCAGTCAAATATAAGATTTGATTTTAAAAACAATAATAAGCATTTGAAAAAGTCAAACGCACATTCAATGGTATTTTTCCGTAAAAGATATAATCATCTTCATATATTTACCTCGACTTACGTAAAAGTACTTCTCTACTGTAATTTTAAACGAGAACCATGTGTTGAATTTAAAGTGCTGTAGGGTCGGCAACATTGGAGCTTTAACGTTAGTTTGGGCGGAGAATACAGCCAAGTTGACTTTCTGTTTGCATGCTTGTTGTGTTGACTGGTCAGCGTGAACTCTTAAACAATCTAACACAAAAAAAAAAAAATTATCTTTACACCGAGGGTAATTGGTGTGGACCAGTTAAAGCATAAAACGGGTAAATTAAACTGAGTTTGAATCCTATATTGTTAAAAAAAAAAGAGACATGAAAATAGGTATCTGGGTAAGAAAGTTTCAATCCCGATTAATCAGTTGACTGAATAAATAGATCTAGAAAAAAAAGGTGGATACTAGGTGGTTCAAAGACTTGATTAAATTTTTTTTTATAAATTTGTTGACTTAATATTTGAATGAGTCAAAGTAATTATTGGTGACGATATTTTTAAGAAGAAAGTTGCACCGATGTCTTTAAAACATGAACGATATGTTGAGAGTGATTGACCCATTTTTCTTTTAATTATATTTTATCACTTTCTTTTATTTTTACGAAAATGTTAAAATGTGGTATCCACTCGAAGACCACAACATCATATGTATGAATGGCCCTATTTTGTATGTTATGTGCAGTCTCTTAACTCTCATTGCTCACTAATTGACCTTGATATGTGAGAAAGCCAACGCTGTAGTTGCAGATAAATACTGTGATCGTTAGGAAACATGGTAGAGAAGTACTTTTACGCAAGTCAATGTAAATGTGTGAAGGAGATTATCTCGTTTTACAAAAAAATACTGTTGAACGTGCGTTTGGAAAATCCAAACACTATACCAAACGAGCCCACTGGCATTTTGTTTCCATCCTTCCATGAAATTTCAGTCTCAAGAGAAAAAAATTATATTGATATAAAATACTTATCTATGCAGATATTGATCGACTATGTTATTAATTGAAATTTTCATATAACATGTTCAATATAAGAAAAGTTAGGGTGGCAAAACTGAGAAACCAAGATTTTGAGATGGATACATGATTATGTAAGAAAATGTATGATTTTCAATGAACATATGCAATGAAAAGTTAACATGGCGTCTATTAAAAAGAAAATTGTAAAAATTATTTGAAGTGATTCAGGTATACATCAGTAAAGAGGACATATCAAACAAAATGTGAAGTTTTATGAAAGAATGGAGAAAAGGTTGAAAAAACACTCAATTAAATTATTGAATAAAGCTTTTTGGTCAATATTTATTAAAAATTTTGATTGGTAAAAGAGTATGTGTTTGTTTGGCAACACTTGGCTTGTAGTCATAAACACGTTTAACAGTGCTTTTCCGTAAAACGAGACAATCTCTTCCACATATTTGTCTCGACTTGTGTGAATAAGCCCATAAGTACTTCTCTACCACTTTACCAAACGGACCCTATATCTAATCAACCTAACCTAATGAAATAAATAATTTTTATCATGCTCTCCATAGAAAGTTTAAACTCATAACCTGACACTTGAAAAAGTCTTGAAGGGAAACGTTTAGGGCCCGTTTGGTTTGATGGAATTTGGAGGTATGGATATGGAAATACAATTGATTTCCATATCCATGCATGTTTGGTATGATGGAATTGGCTTCCACATGGAAGCCAATTCCATCAAACTCATGGATTTCCAATTCCACATGAAAAGCTTGGATTTCCAATTCCATGTTGATAATTCCATCTAAAAATTTTTCTAAATTTTTTTTTTAATTTGATTTAGGTAGTTTTAAAAGTTAAAAAAAGGATTTTTTGATTTAGAAGAGCTTTTAGGTCTTTTCATCTAAAAATCATACCTAATTTCCATGACATACCAAACATATTTTGAAACCTCATTTCCATTTCCACATCCACATCCATATCCATCAAAATGAATTTTGCGTACCAAACGAGGCATTAGTGTCATTTGGGCAACAAGACCTTAATATACAGTGGAATAAGACTTGTCATCGCATCCTTCATTTATGTTTAGTTTGGTATGGTGGAAATGGGAGGGTGGAAATGGAATTGGAATTGAATTCCATGATGTTGGCATGTTTGGTATGATAGAATTACAATTCCATGTGGAATTCAATTCCACCTAAATACCCAATTTCAATTCCATACCCAAACCTATGGAATTCATTTGGGTTCCATGAAGTCCAATTTTTTTGGACCAAAATATCCTCCCTTATGCAAAATAGTCTTTTTTGTTGCATTTAAAAAAAAAATCAACATTCATAAAAAAAGATATGGATTCCATCTTCATTTCCATGATATACCAAACGTAATTTTAAAGCTCATATCCATATCAATCTCCATCTCCATATTCATTTCTATCAAAATCAATTATGCGTACCAAACGACACAAAGATATAGTGGTGCTGTTTGGCAACATGTTAAGAAGCCTCAAAAGCACGTTCAACAGTATTTTTCCACAAAACAAGATAATTTCCTTCATATATTTGTCTCAACTTACGTAAAAGTACTTCTCCACCGCGTTCTCAAACGGACCCAGTATATACAAATGCAGTGCTAATATTTTTAGTAGAAAAGAATGCAAAAGGAGTTTTAATATTCATAATCAGAGAGAGAGTATTTTACTACCATAAGAATAGTTGCTCAAAAACCAACAAATATTTGAACCGAAGGATATGACACAGGGAAAATGAGCTACAGGTCCCAAGTAAGGGATTTTACCATCAAATGGTCCCAAAGATTCAAAAAACTATTAAAAGGTCCCAGGAGAAGCTACTGAGGTTGTCATTAACAACCTCAGCAGCCTTCGTTAACAACCTCAGCAGTTACTCTTGGGACCTTTTAATAGTTTTTTGAATATTTGGGATCATTTGATGGTTAAGTCCATTGCTTGGGACCTGAAACTCATTTTCCCTGTGACATATGCTCATGTTTGGGATTCATGCAACGAGACCCTGCCATTTGGGGCAAACACAAGCTTCAACTTATTTGAGCAAATGTCCATGCGTACAAGTTATCACATGAACAAATATAAATCATCGCAAATTTGTAAGACAGACCAGCTTTTGATATTTCTAAAAAAATTAAAAGAATGCTAATCCAACATATGAAAATGCCGTGAAAGATTAAAGTAATGCTCTTTCCATTCTAAATATATTACCTATTTATCAAATTTGATTAGAATAAAGATGTTAATTAATTTAGTTAACATATCATTTTACTGTGAAGCACTTTAATCATCTTTTTTAATTGTTCTCCTCTTTTGTATATGGTCGTTGAGTGAGCATTTATCTAAAAGGCAGGCTTGGGTTTGTGTCTAATCATAGAATCAAGGTTCATGTAATAAATAGGTTGGACGAGCAATCCAGTTAGTAGTGCAGCTATCAGCTAAGCATATTGTCAAAAACGATAGACTGATTTAACAGTCAGGCTCAGACATGTAATGTCTCTTGCATCAATGACATATAGTAGAAAAAAAATGTTCTGAATAGATCTCAAGACTCCCATGGAACCGCTGTACATTAGGATTATTGCTTAATACATTAATTCCAACAAGGCTTTAAACTGATGATCAGGATTCTCATTATCTATTCGGACATGATACATGGAGAATTTAACCCAGCTCCTCTCATTTAACTTTTTTTTTTTTAATTTATGTTCCTCTCATGTTGTTTTATGTGCTGAAACTAGTATAGAGGTGTTAATAATCGAATTTAAGTTGGGTGTTTTAAATTGAGAAAATCAAGCATAGTTATATATAATAGAAAAATATCTAATAAAGTAAAAGGGATTCGACCCATGCAATAATTTATGGTAGTATATGTTAAATTTTAAAGGGGTTACATGTGCATAAAGTGGAGTAGTTGAGGTGAGAATGTTGAGAATAATGCATGGACATATAAGAAAACATAATATTCGAAACAAACTTATATGGGGAAGAGCTGAAGTGGCAACATGTAGAGAATTGTTTGAGGTAGATTGGATTATACAAGAAAAAAAGAGCTAATGAATATAACAGGTAGATCAAAATTTTTGAAATTCAGTTAAAAGAGGTAGAAAAAGATTTAAGATAATGTTTATTTAGTGAAATTTCTTAATTACTAATCTATCCAATAATTTAATTTTTATCGAGTTACATTTATGATCATATAATCGATTCCATCGTGTGGATAAGATAAACTGGTTTTATACTGCCATTTTCTTGCTCTCAAATCTTTTGAAAACAAATCTTATCTTATTTTAATAAAAGTTCATTATTTCTATTTTGATGGAATCATCAATCGCGAAAGAGCAGGATACAGCTTTGATGAATCCAACTTTATGCAGGCATATCTTCCTCAGGATATAAATGATGCAAGTCTTTTCACACCAAAAAAAAAGAAAAATACAGAAAAGAAAACAACAGTAAGGCTCTTTTTTTTACTTGGTCTAATTGGCTCCTTCGAATTATTTTTATTAAAAATAAATTCTCATTAAAAAAAAATTTTTGGCCAACAATTCTCATTAAAATTTGACATTTGACATTTAATACTTTGAATATTCATTGTGAATAGCTGGTAGACAAGTAAGTACTCAATTAGAGAAAGTCAATTGGTCCACCTCAAGTCGGCTTTCAGACTTGTAATTTCAAAACACTAGACCTCACAGGCTCACGAGTTTAGACCAGAGACAAAGAAGACCCATCTTCCTTATATCGCGCTTCGCAACCCCAATCCACCACGAAACCTGCCTGTCACTGCACATTCGTTCGTGAGTATTGTTTTGTAGTCTAGTGTTTGACTACTCTCTCCTCTCTTGTTTTTATTTTCTTCACAAAAGACAAACAAATCCACTGATCCGCCGGATCGGCATCTGACCTCCTGGGTGGGAGTGGGACGGGTTTCTGCACAATGCTAATGATAATCTCGAGACCAAAATACTTGGAAGAAAGTCTTTTGTTGAAAATGGTCTGAAAGATCACAACTTAGGTCACTATTGAATCTCTCACCGTTGTTCCGGAGCTTGGTAAGTCGTTAGATCGTGTTTTTCTCTGTCATTCTACTGTATTTTCAACTGGGTTTCTGGATCTGAAACTGTTTTATTCATCGTTCTTTTCAAATTTCAATTTGGAGATTTCCTGGGGAAGTTCAGTCTTTTTGTTGCCCTTTAGATGAATAGTGGCTTTAACCGACAAGAGATTATGTAAATCTTGACCTGCTGCTGAATCGTGCACGCTTTATTTGGATCTGTCCCATGCAATGCCATGTGAAATGGTGTCGTTTTGGTCGGGTAAAATCCTAGAATGTCTCGCCATTTCAAATGGGGTTCTTGCCGTCAATCATTGCTGTTTGTATTTATTTGTTGTCACTCTGAAACTTCCAGGATTTATCTGGGTTTTGTTTTCAGTTGTTTCAATTGTGAAATAACTTGTGTACTATGTCATCAGTGCGTCAAAAAGTCACAAAAGTGAAACTTAAGAGCAAAGGTGTGGATGCGTATGTAGGTTAGGGGGTGATGAGCCATGGAGTTCGGTGAGCATGAGAGCATGACAGTTCGAGAAGTCTGTGCAAATGGGAGTTGCATGGGAACAGCGGAAGTTGAAGCAAAGCTTGATGAAGGAGATATTCAAGAGGCAGA